>KK120991.1:93021-103563 GCA_000611955.2 Stegodyphus mimosarum | reverse complement strand
ACGCTTGGCCTCCCAGGTCCCCAGATCTCAGTCCGTGCGATTATTGGCTTTGGGGTTACCTGAAGTCGCAAGTGTATTGTGATCGACCGACATCTCAAGGGATGCTGAAAGACAACATCCGACGCCAATGCCTCACCATAACTCCGGACATGCTTTGCAGTGCTGTTCGCAACATTAATCCTCGACTACAGCTATTGTTGAGGAATGATGTTGAACATCTAGAGCATTTCCTGTAAAGAACATCATCTTTGCTTTGTCTTAATTTGTAATGCTAATTATTGCTTTTCTGATTAGATTATTGCTTTTCTAATTATTGCTTTTCTAATAAAACCCCATGTCATTCTAAGTATGTGTGTCAATTTTTACCTCTCTATCTACATTATTCAGTGATTTATTAAGTTTTCAAATTTATACTGACTTTTTGATCACCCTGTATATTCTGTTTGCTTGAAGGTCACGTTACCTACGTTGATTCTCTCGATTGGAGTTCTGCGGCTTCGAGTTATTCTTGCCATTCGGCTTTTTACGCACACTTCGGTCAGAGCCAGTTACACAGAGAAGCCGTTAGGTTATACGTAAACTTCATTAATTTTAGTTTATCCATTATCTTTGATTTAAGCCGAAAGGGTTGACATCCGTAAGCCCGAGCAGTATCGTCTATTAAATTTTTTTGGATTACTAAAAGAGTCCTTTACACCCTTTTCCTGTTTCTGTGGTATTTATAGGACACAGTGAAAAGTCACTAGCTATCGTTTTAGAGTTCTGGTCGAATTGTATGCTTCCTAAGATGACCAGATTTTATACGCAGTATGCAAGATTATGAAGCTTGTAGGCTTAACATAATATAAGATCATTATGGCTCTTTGTTGTGGAGGCTGAGAGCAGACATACGACTGGAACGGTAAAAATGCCTCGGTGGTGGCTGAGAGTAAGCATACGACCGCAAAGGGTTAATTGCGTCTTAAAAATAACATATATGTTTTAAGAGAGTTCATGTATTTTTCAGATATTTGAATCATATATATTAGTTGTAATATTATGTATTTAAATAGATCTATTTTAATTAAAATATTTTAAACGTATGAGCATAATATAAAATATAGTATGAAACGCTGAAAAATTGCTGGAAAAAAACCTCTTTATCCATTGGGACTTCGATGAAGCAAGGTATTCAGCATTCCAGTCAACCATAGTTATATCCGAAGCAGCATGCTTCCAATAAGACTTGGAATCAGACAGCATTAAAAAAGTATCGCGAAGTGTTGCTTTCTTACCCAATCTGTCAGTCCTTTCATTACAGAGAATACCATCGTGACCTGGAACGTAAGTGAAATGAAAGTCTGCAGTTTGTCCAGGTGAACATAAAATGGAATGAATTTCCAGCACTAGACTTTCCGTTGATAGTTTATCACGTAGACGAAAGGGAATCTAAACTTCCTAAACTTCTCATGCTTATGGTAAGAGACTTGTATCTATATAATAGCAAATGTTAAGCTCAGAAATTCGGCCTGGAAAATAGAAAATTCATCTGGTACTCTTTGTTGGACAGTTACATTCGCTTTACCATCTTAATAGCTAACAAACGCAGTGCCAACCCTTTCATCTAGCTTGCTATCATCAGTGAAACAAACAGTTCCATATTTTTGAAAAAACCATCATCGATAACAACTGTCAAAGTTTTTCTATTTTTAAAGCGGAGAGGCAAACTTGAAAGAGATATCCTCCGATGCAAGGCATTGCAAGAGTTGTCACTTGAACGTCTACCTCTGCTATCAAGACCATTTATTAAATCGAAAAGTGGACATAACAGACATAAGATTATTTAATCGATAAGTGGGATATCAGAAATAATGAATGCTGCCTTATAACTAAAAATTCTGTAATCCCGAATAGTGCGAAGGAGAAACCTCATTTGAACTCTTCCAAGAAGTTTATAGTTCATTTTTTTCCTTAATAATTTTCTGAAGCTCTTGAGTCGCAGGAAATGAGTGATACTATGTCTTGGCTATAAGTCAGTTTGAGAGCACAATTTTAACTATATAAGTGTTTTTTTTTTTAAATTCGCAGTAAGCCAAGAAGAAATCCTTTCACTTTTACTGGATACCTATGAAATATGTTGCTTCCGTTATACTTTAATTTCAACAAAAATGCCTAAGTATTTGACCCACTGCACTTCTTTCATAGGTTTACTTCCGAGAGTTAAACCGATTTTATTAGATAATATTGATATTTGGTATTATCATAACTTTCCATTTTGAAGGATTAAATTGAAGCTTGTAGAATTTTGACCATTCACAAATATCGCTTAAGATATTCTGAGAATGAACACTGACGCCATTAAAGTTTCAAATTGTATAATAACAAGAAAATTATCTAAAATTTAGATTGTTCTGGAATTTTCTCAAATTACGAAGAAAATCATTCAAAATTAGGTTCCAAGGAAAAGCCAGAAACGGAAGCCTGAGGACATCCCTTCACCAAATTAAATGTTTTCGTGAAGTTAATAAAATAAGTTCAGCGGAGAGAAACTGCCAGAAACTCTTCATTAAATAAAAAAATATTCCCAGAGATTTAAGACACATAAGGAAATATAGAACGCCAAATCATCACGCATTATGGAATGAAGCTCTTATATTCAAGAAAATGAGCTTTTATAATTCCTACGCTTTTCCTGTGGGACAACATTGCATAATCAAAGCAAAACTCCTCTAGCAGACCGCTAGGAGAGTAAATCCAAGCTTACCTTTACTCAAATGGCCAACGAGATCAGAGCGATAATTAAGTATATTTACGCAGAATTTCTCTAGGCACTTGCCCAAACATGTAAGTAAACTAATGCAAGGATTGCTATCAATATGCATCTTCGATATCTCAATGCGTTCTTGGAAAATGAATAACCATTGTATTCTTCCAGCTTTCTGGAAAATACCGAAATTGAAACATACGTTAAAAAAGACTTGCAAGTTGGAGGGGCAACTAGTATGAAAATTTAAAATTCCTTTATTAATTATCCTATCACACCTCAGTGACGTGTTTATAATTAAGGCATCAATCCAACAATCACTTCCGCTGCAGAGAAAGGGATATTATATTATGTTGTTGTCAATGGGTCTTATCTAACTTGTCTAACAACAACATCAGAACAAGTCTACGAAATTCATCGCAACAAGAAGTGCAAGACTGCGTATGTTGTTGTCAATAGCCTTGATGACCATACAGGTGACAATATATCTTTGCTCAGTTCCGCCCCCAATTCTGAAGGAGAGCGCTCCGAAGAAGGATTGTTCCGAGGGTCTCCTACCCCTCTTTTCCTATCACCAACCCATGGAGGTAAGAATAAAACATGGAAGTGAAGTAAGAGGACAGGCCTTAACTGGTTTTCCCCATACACTTCTAAGCAGTGGCGATCCCTTCGTGCAGATCAAAACATTCAGTGACTTACCATCAAGATCAATGGGTTTTGACATGATCGGTTGTAAACATTTTGTAATTGCGTCGTAAATATACGTATAAATGTATATATACCTTCTTTTTGTGCAATATTTCAGAGCCCTAAGTATGGGAAGATAATACATTTTTAAATAATAGTTCATTCTGAACGGAGTTAAATGTTGTACTTTTTCCAGAACAGTTTAATTTGAATGAAATATTTTCACAAGTTTTCGTTAATTACATTAGAAAAAAATTTTTAAGGTAATTCAGTTTTATTCTGTTAAGAATTACAAAAATTAATGTCAAAGTTTATTGTATTATTGATATTAAATTATGCATTGTTTCCTTTCTATTTACAGAGCTTCTTCCTAAAATACTTTCTCAAATATGAAATGACATTTTAGCTTCTAAGGCATCTTTTAAATCGAAAATCTGAGTCAATTTATAATTAATGCTCTATTCGGTTCATTTCAAATTAGAGGACCTCCTATTTTAATAGTGAAATACGTTAAATACGAGTGCTGATTTCCATGTGCTTAACTTTTTATGAATATTTCTGAAAGGGAATACAAAAAAAAGATTTTTTTTAAAAACCATATTTAAAGGTTGTAACTGACTTATTATAAAATGCAGGGAAATAATTCTTATCAGCTTTTTACCCTTAATTTCAAAAACACGTATTGTAAAACTCTTCTTAACTTCCTTAAGGTGTAGAGACATTAGGTATTTTTGAAAGCCGGAAGCTGAAGAAATGAGCAACGCCTTCGCCGGGAATCGAACCACGGACCTCTCGGTTACGCGGCGTGTGTACTGACCACTACACCACGAAGGCAAAGGAAGAAGGCCGGAGATATACCTTATAAAATACTCACTGCTTTCCAATACCTTTTAACAGATTGCTTTCCAGTGCGAACAATTCTTGCTTAAATAGTTTTATAAACGCATTTATCAACAGAATTTTAATTTATGTTTACAATTAAATGTTAATGTTATTATATATTGATATAAGATTTATAATCTTTGTAAATTTACATACATTTAATAACTAGATTTCTTCCTAATAACTTTCACATGAGTTTATGAATGAATAAATCCTTCATTTCCAAATACATTTATAAATAATTTAATAACTATTTACGTATTTTGCTTTTAGCATGCTTATAGATGCTTTTAGCAAACATATGCATAAATACCCATTTTTGCGAGCATGAACCTCGAATTTTCAGGAAGAAAAGACTTGCCTAGAAACATTTAACAATCTGGAATCAATAAGAGGGCCATTCATGATCGGGCCTACTTTGGCAGAATACACAAATGTTTTCATATCGATTGATCACCCTATTTTCAAATTCTTAATAAGCTGTCTTATTGATGTGGCAAGTTCACATAGTCACATCATCTTGGTACTACGGTGGAATTCGCAAATGTATCTGTGTTCTGTCCCATACATTTGTGTAAAATTGTATATAATTTTACAAAGATGTGTGGTTACAAATAAGAGAAAAGTTAAAGCATTAGCATATCCGTCTGTATATTTATTAATTTTGACCAGAATTGGAGCATTTGGTGGTAATTTTATTACTTTCCATCACACGACGAATGTTTCTTTTAAGCGGGAGTATCCTGCTTTTTGATCTGTATGGCACAATCGTGTGTGGAAATACTATCAAAGCGTGATCAAGGGAGTTTCTGGACGTAAACAAAAAACGTCGTATCTGGGGACCAAAGCCTGGCAGCACTGCTTCACTTGTAGTGCGCACCAACCTATCGAGAGGACAGGACATCATTATCAGCATCATATGACAGATCATCTGCCCGATGCAAAGACCTGTGATTGTAAGTATCATGTGCTAGCGAATGACGAGAGAAAACGTATGATAATATCAATTGTATCCTTAAGAAGTAAAACGACCGTGAGAAACTTCAAGCTTCTTAAAAAATTGTTCTTAACTCCATAAGTAAACATTTTCTTTCAAACATTCTGTGAAGTTACATTAGCAACAAACTATTTCCATTATTTTAATTTACTTAGAATTAAAACTGTATTTCAACCTAATCTGAATATAATTCTTCTTCTATATATTCCGCTTAAAAGACAGTTTTTTGCTTTTTGATACCATCTTCTAGCAGCATTCAATAGCTTTTCGCATGCAAAAAATTTCGGCTGACCACGAGGGAACTTCATTAAAGTGCAAAACAATCAAGTGTTCAACTCTTGAACGCATAACTCTAACATAACAGGTTGAGTGCAATTTTCAATGAAGTCTAAAGTATTCATGCCTGCATTAGGGTATGAAAATACTTCCAATTTACTCTAATCATATTGAAGAAAGAATAGTTACCACTTGGTATTTTCACTTAAAAAAATCACTTTATGATCAGATGCAGATTCTATAATCAGATGCAGATTCTATAATCAGATATATTTACCATTCAGTAAATGAAATTTAAAATTAAGCGAGAAAGCAGACTGGATAGATTTGGGAGAAAATGCTTTTGATTTTGAAGGCGATAAGACACAGTTTCTTCTTTTTCAAGAATCATAAAGCGTTTGATCGTGTAAACAACCAATAAAAGAGCTCCTCCGAGAAATTATCACAGCTCACCGTTTCTGGAAGTGACTTCTGAGAGAGGAGTTTCTGGAATTCCTAAAAGGGTAAATAAAAATCTGTATTAAAATATCATTTCTCATTAGTTCCTGTTCAAAGGATCAAAATTACCTGGAACCGTTGGTTGGTCCACTTATACAGGATACATTGGATTTGAAATTTGCATTAAGTAATCAGTTACAGAAAAAAGAGAATAACTGAAGGCGTGAACTGATTTATTGTTCGTTGATTCAACGGATATTGTTAAACTACGTCATTTTTCCATGGCATTTATCGAATGCCATAAAAAATGTATGCTAAATTCTTAATATTTAGATTAACAAAGAATCAGATTGAATTATTTTGAAGAGTATATGCTGTTAATCCAAATATATGATGAGTTCCGATGTGACAGTACTCCATTTCCGTTAACGATTTACAATAAAAAGAAAATTGTTTCGTGTATGAAGACTCATATGTATGAACTTAATGTTGAATGTTTTTTAAGCTTCAAAAGAAATTCGTTGAAGAGCCTTTTAAGAGGAAGATTTATATCTGTGCCAATATAGTGAATAAGGATGTAACAAATTTTGTATTTTTTATTTTAGTAAACTTCAAATATTTTGTTGGATTTTAACAAAAATTATGCAAATTTGCTTTCATAGGCACTTTTACGCCTTTCAAATTCTGATTGGCACATTTAGAAATTTTTTTTCTGTAAAAGGCTATTTGCATTTTACTTTGATCTTATTTTTAATTCTTAATTTATTTTGGTAATATATAAGGAAAATATTTGAACTCTTTCAAACCGTTTCTAAGAAAAAATATTTATACATATTTTCGTCTCAAAGTTTATTCGCCTATAGTATGCGAAAAGGAAAGATGATTCTATCTATTCCAATCTTATACCTCAATGAATAAAATTTATTTGGATGTTTCCTCTATTTTATCTTGTATCTTTATGCTTTTATGTATTACCATAAACTTGTACAATTTTTTCATTTTATTGGTATAAATTCGCAAAGGAATACTAGATTAAAAGTCTGATACAAAGATAACAAAATAAATTTAACTATACTTTGATACTAGAAAGGTATACAGCTTATCCTTTTCATTTTTATGACAGCCGTTAAATAAAGGTAAGTTTCCACGTAACCTAGAATATTTCAGTCACCATGCACATAAGCTTTTAAACTGCCAGTTCACAACATTGCTGCCACTGAACACGGTATGCGGTCTTTAATTTATCTTTAAAATTGAAACAGTACATTGGTTAAAAATTTAGGATTCAAAAGCAAGATATTCATTTAATAACAATTCACATTTTTTACCCAGTAATAGGCTGTCATAAATTATGATAAATGTAGTTCATTGACTTATACTATAACAACTTTCATAAACATTTGCAGCACTTTGTAATTAATAAAAAATATTTCTAATGTTTAGTACATTACGTACACTGGAGAAGAATATTCATTTGTGCAACGGGTATCAAAGAAGTGTTTTGTCCTATTACTACGTAAAATTTCCAGATGTACTAGCTACTCACCTTCGTTGAAATTAGGATGATTTGAATTCTAATTATTGTCAGATATTTTCTCTTTTTTAACAGAGTCGTCTCAGATTTTTAACAAGTGAGACTCTCACCGATTTATCTATCGCCTGTCTATGGAAATAAACTATGGAATCAGATGAAGGTAAACAAATCTTTTTATTTAAAACTTAATAAATGTACGGCGGTTGGATCTCTGCAACTTGTAGGATTTCAGATAACATAAAAAGTGAATTAAAATTAAATAGTAATTTAATGTTGGAGATTTACAAGTGCAAAAGCCTAAGACTAAAGCCAGATAACGTAATTCTCAGAGCTAAGCAAGGCAACAGCACAACGGTTAGCGTTGTTTCCAAAGCTCTCTAAATTTCAAAAACTCAGCTCTGACATGCACGTATCTCTTTACATTCCAGTAAGGGCTGACGAAAAGTATAGTGATTGCACAGTTCAAGATAATGAGTTTATTAACATAATCGTTACAAACATCCGTACAGCATGTTTTGCATCAGTAACTTCTATATGAATTCTAACCATAGTTTTAAAAACACTGAAGTGCTGTCTGAAATTAAAATGCAGAATATCTCCGGAAAGAGATATTACCATTATTGCTAAGCTGTGATTACGAAAATACTTTTTTTAGGTGAAAAACTATTTCGCTTCTGATCAAAAATAACTCTCTAATGAGAGATTAAAAATTCGCGTCTGGTTTCTGTGTTTTAAGCGAGTTTAAAAAAGCAACAAAACTCTTAAAAGGTCCAACTGATATTTCTGACTCCAATTTAATTTTAAAATATCTGATGTGAACACTACATGACTTCCTTGCACGGTCTATTAAATTATGCACATTTTTTTTTGCTGCATTTCATTTAAATTTATTTCCCCGAATTTCGTTAGAGTTATATTTCTCACTCAATGAATTCAATTCTCACTTCGCAAAACATTTGGTCCCTCTTGGCAAAAAGACACTGAAGTTAATGCAGAAAATGACTTAATTCGCTGTGCTACTAAGTTTCAAATGTAAACATATGTCGTCATTAGGCTTAGTGGAACTTTAACAACTTTAAATTGCTGATAATTCTACAATTATTGCATCCAGATTAATGAAAGGCATAAAAACCTTAACCGGAACATACCGGAACCAATATAATTCAATTTCTTTTAAAGCATAAAATGTTCAATTTATTGACGTACAAGAATAAAAAAAAAACTTAGCTCATCGAGCCGGGTAACAGAGTAAGTGTATATAGTACATATATCTATATACTTTTGGTGCGGCCGATTGCAACCAAAAAAAGTAGGTGCACATCTACGTGTTATAGCAGTCCCATACGCAAAATTTCAAAGCTCTGAGGTTACTAGTGTTCGAGTTATGCGATATACATACATGCATACATATGTGCGTACAAATGTCGGAAAAAATTTTCTTCTGAGTCCATTTTAAATCCATTTCACAATCCGTTTTGGGAAGAAAAGTCCTTTATTTTGTCAGTATGGCATACATGGCGTACACTACAGCGTTTTTCAAATCTTTGTCGTCCGCTATTCGCAGAGCTTTCTGTAATCGTACGATTACAGAAATGTAACTCAAAAACATCGTTCAAATGGAATCGAGAGCGATCAAAATGGATATTTTCGTTGAAATACAATGCCCGAAATTTTCAGCGATTATAATACTTCCTTTAAGCGGTGCTTTCGGAATTCGGCTATAAATAATAAAATATAGGAATTCTGTTCTTCAAACTATAAATTCGTGTGTATATATTTAAATAAATCTAGATAAAAAAGCTACAAATATCGCTGAATTCTTCGTAAAAAATCATAAAAGTACCTTTCGGTATAATACGTATTCGTGTATACAAAAAATAAAGCTAAAAAGCACAGTAATGTTACATTAAGCGGGACCAAAGAGAGAAAGTGAACAGATGCAGAGGTAATTAATACTTTTAATTCAAAAATGCAATATTTACCCTTGCTTTCCCTGATTCAAGAAAAAAGCTTACAGTTAAAATGAAGTTGCTTTCTCCCTAAGTTTATCTCCAATTCTAATGCTTCACAAATTTCCTGCTTTTGATTTCTTTAAAGAGAAAATATTAACTCCGAGTTCTGCATTACTTGTTCGAATTTTCTGTCTTTCTCGGCAGCATACGTAATTTGAATTCTCTTTTTCGTTATGGAATGCATGGCGGTGTGTCTTCATGACATCACTAATTAATTTAACTCTAGAATGTGTAATTAGTCATCTATTTGGGCTCAAAAGAAAGCATAAAAAGATAAAAATTTACAACAGTGCTTTACTTTTGCAAAGAAGTTAATTAATTTTTAACTAAATGCTTATTACTGAATTATGTACAGAAGAATAATTAATTGCAGCGCTTTAAGGCGATATTTTACAAGTTCTAAAGAATTTTATTTTTGAGAATATTTTAAGTGTATTTCAGTTTGTAATAACTGCGAGCGTAAACATAAAAAGAGAAAATTACAAATTATGCAAATTTTCACATCTGAAACAACGAACATTATTAACGAATTAAATTCACATAACAATGTTGTTGCGAAAAGAGCCTTTTTTTAAATTCCAATGCTGTTAACTTTATCTGTTTAAATAGATGGAGGAATTAGACCTAGTGAAGCGATTTCCCCCTAAAAAGAAATTTAAAATAATTTACCCTGTCGTATTTAAAAATGCAATTAGTATAAATATTTTATTAATAAAAATCAAAGCTGTTTTGTGACTTATCTCACTTGTCTGTCAGTAACATAACAACAAGCCTACGAAATTTAAATTCATCTTGGCAAGGAGAGCAAGATTGCGCCTATCGTTGGCACCATACAGGTGACAGTACGACTTCGCTCAGTTCCGCCCCCAGTTTTGGTTGTGAGCACCTCAGGGGAGGGATGGGTCCGAGAGTCTCCCACCCAACGACTTCATGTAAGAACGACTTCATATATCTCGTTGCTTCCACCCCTTTT
>KK120991.1:54580-93000 GCA_000611955.2 Stegodyphus mimosarum | reverse complement strand
AACCTCTAGAGAAGACTTTCGGTTCGCCATATATTTAGAGTTCTTCCATGCCGCAAAGCCACTATACATTTACAAACATCCATGCCTTCTCCGAGATTCGAAACCTGGAATTTCGATACCGCAGTAGACTCACCTACACACTATATAGTCTGGAAGGCATAAAATCAAACTAAATTTAGCTTTATAGCTTTAATAGAAGACTAAAAATGAGGAAATATTTGAGCTCCGTCCTTTTCTATATTGGATAGTGATGCATATAAGATGATGATAATAATAATAATGATAATAATAATAATAATAATAATAATAATAATAATAATAACAACAACAATAAAAAATTGCCTGAGGACTGGAAACATATTGCTATCTTTTACCGTAATATAAAGAAATTCTACGATTCTATAATGCTTATAATATCTTATTTATTGTTTCTCAATGTCTTAAATCTTCCAATTTTTTTTGGTAAGGGTTTCTAACTCAGAAGTCGATCTCTAATCCCCTTTTGTAGTTTTTCGGCACTTCTGACAATAAAATGCATATTTTGACTACTATCGAATGCAGTTTAACAATATTTTTGAGTGACATTCTTAAGTAAAAACAGAACAAAGGACTCTTTTTTTTTTAAAAAAAAAGAATGTTATAAAACTGATTTAAAATGGATTCTAAAGAGATTTTTTCGTGGCTTTTGTGAGTACGTACGTACGTATGTATGTATGTATCTTGCATAACTCAAACACGACTAGCCTCAGAATGTTGAACTTTTGTATATAGGACTGTTATAACATGTAAATGTGCACCTCCTACTTTGGTTGCAGTCGGCCGCACCAAAAGTATATAAATTTATGTATATATATATATCCACTTTATTACTCGGCCGGCTCAGTGAGCTCAGTTTTTTTATTCCAATACGTTGGTAAATTGTGCATTTTTACTTCCTTGTACTCCTTCGTACAAAACGAAGTACTGTAATCGCGAAAACATTCGTTTACCATATTTCAACGAAAATATCTATCTATTCCGACCGCTATCTAATGCAGTTTAACGATGTTTTTGAATGACATCCGTATGAAAGGGCAGAATAAAAGACTCTTTTCCCCCAAAATAATTATAAAACTGATTTAAAATGGATTCTGAAGAGATTTTTTCGTGGCGTCTGAGCATAAGTACGTATGTATATATCTCGCATAACTCAAAAACGTCTTCAACGTCTTTTTTACTTCCTTGTACGAAGTAAAAAGGAAGTATTGTAATAGTGAAAAATTTCGGATCTCGTATTTCAACGAAAATATCCATTTTCACATCTATCGAATGCAATTTAAGGATGTTTTTGCGTAATATCTAAACGTAAGAACAGAATAAAGGACTATTTTTCCCCAATTAAATTAAAATGGATTCCGAAGAGGTTTTTTCGTAGCGTATGTGCGTATGTAGGTACGTATGTAAGAACGTATTTCGCAAAACTCAAAAAGGACTAACCTCAGAATGCTGAAATTTTGCATATAGGACTGCTGTAACATGTAGATGTGCACTTCGCATTTTGGTTGCAATCAGCCGCACCAAAAGTATATATGCACTCGGCACATTTATTTACTCGGCTTAGTGAGCTCAGTTTCTTTAATCTTATAAGTTTGTAAATTGTGCATTTTTTTGCTTTATTGCATTATGTTTTTCTTATCTTTCTGTTAAGATTTTTATGCCCTTAGTTAATCTGCATGCAATAATTGTGGAATTATCAACAATGTAAAAGTTTTTAAGTGCGGCTAAGCCTAAGTTTGGTTATGATAGCAGCCATATTTGTTTACATTTGGAGATTAGCAGAATAGCGGATTTGTTGCCAATCTAGAGAAACTGAGCTTCGCAACAGCAAAGTAACGTCTTCTTTTATTATTGCGAATTAAGTATGCTTGATTCATTCTGGAATTATCATTTAAGTTATTAGCTAATTTTTGCGTACAAATTGTAATTTTAATTCTAAAAATTGTTTTTTAATTGTTTTAACTGTACTTGGTGTTTTATGTGTTCCTATAGCTTTCAATTTTTAATGAAAATATTTTGAATTTGTATGTATTTTTGCCTTACCGCGAAATGAGAACTGAATTAATTTGTAGCATGTGCGCATTAGGTAAATGGTGCTGAATCGTCTGTGAAAATCTGTTCCTTTCTTTTATGCATCGTTTTAGATTTATTATAGTATTTGAATAGAACTTGTGGTAATTCTTCAGATGCTATAATTTTGCTCACTCTGAGTTATAAAATGAATGAGATGTAACGCTGTTAAGTGAACTTAGCGCCGAAGTGTTGCTATGGTAAATAAATATAGTGAACTTTAAAGTGTGCATTTTTCTGCTGTTGTTTATGCGCTATCGACGAAAGTTTACTTCGAAATTCGTTAACTGTTAATTCAATATGTTTAAATGAAATGCAGGAAAATTGCGTATAATTTAATATTCCGTACAACGAAGTCATGTGTGTATATATCAGATTTTTTCCTTTAAAAATGATTGAAGTATGTTGTTCTTATCCTTAGGTTAAAGGTTTTATGCCTTTAGTAAATCTGTATGCAAGATTTGTAGAATTATGAACAATTTAAAAGTTGTTTAAGTGCGGCTAAGCCTAATCATTTTTCTCAAGGCGGACATATTTGTTTACCTTTGAAACTTAGGAGAATATTGTATTTGTTTGCCAATCTAGAGAAACTAAGCTTCGTAACAACAAAGATAACATCTTCTTTTATTATTGCGAATTAAATCATGCTTAATCCATTGCGGAATTTATTCGAGGAAATAAGTGTTAAGATTTACTTCGTAATTTTTAATGTAAATATTTTGAGTTTTTATGTATTTTTGCCTTGTTGCAAAGTGAGAACTGAACTAATTGAATGAGAAATACTGAATTGTCTGCGAAAAATTGTTTGTTTTGTTTTCTTTTTTTGTTTGTTTAATTTCGTTTATACATAATTTTAGATTTATTATAGTATTTGAATAGAACATGTGGCAACGACCAATTAATTTTCCAGATGATATACATATTTTTTTTTGCATTCTGATGAGTTATAAAATTAATGATATGTAACGCTGTTAAGTGAAGCTAGCGCAGAGTGTCGCTGTGGGAAACAAATATAGTGAATTTTAAGGATTACATTTATTCTATTGTGGTTTATGCGCGACGGATGAAGTAGCTTTTCTTCAATCCAATAAGTTTAATGAAAGGCAAAATTCGTATAATTTAATATTCCGTGCAAGGAAGTCATGCGATGTATACATGAGATTTTTTTAATTTTAAATAAATGAAACATCAGACGTGAAAATAAATGTTTTGTATATAATACATTAAGTTATATATGCATAATATTTTCAGATGCTGTTCCGAAAAGTAACTGAACAAAATATTCATTAAAAATAATCGACCAGAAACTTTTTAACTGATTTATACGTTCAATATTGTAAGGATATCAGATTATAGTTTTTAAATGTAAATAAATATTATTATAATCTTATCTTTTAGATAAAAGACCAGGTTAAAATATTATTGTTTGTATATTTATATCTCGCTTATTGTGTATTTTTACTGTTTAGTTTTTCTTTTATTCTTTACTATTTTCAATAAATTTAGCATCACCATCGCACTACATATGCCATCGCCAATAAGTTTGGCACTACATCGCACTACATCTGCCAATAAATTTAGCATCGCCAGCGCACTACATTTGCCATCGCAGGTGGTGGTATATATCTAAGGGGCCAAAAATCAATATATATAAGAAAAACGAAAGTATGAATTATTACTTTCAGTGCTGTAGGTATGCACATTGAGGGCCCCAGCAGTAGGTTAAGAAGTTGAATACTGTAAGTTAGACTCGAATTTCATCTTAATAGAACGGTCATTGGTAATACTTACGTGGAATGTGAACACGCCGCTTTACCTTAGAAAGTCCGTCGCGAAATCTCCTACCTCTTTAGGTAGACAGTCCTCGTGTACTTTGCTGTATGCATAATAGTTTAACCTAACCGGGTACACTGTTCTGTGAACCAGTGTCTCTATCGCATAATTTGCCAACTGGTGGTCTACAACAAGGTTAAGAAAATTGATCATCATCATCATCATCATCATTAAACTACCTAAAAGTAAAAGGAAATCTGGAAATTTACTTTATTATTGGTTTATTTTAATAGAACAAGCTGAATAGGGTGCATTGACAGAGGTAAAAAATATAATCAGACAAAGATTGAGATTTACAATATTTATTTCAAATAAATATAACACACATTTTTTAAACCGAAGCATAACATTTTTAACCTTCTGAGCAGTATATGTAATGGTATGCATAAATGATTGAAAACAGCACTAAAAAGGGCATTTTGAATACATTTTACGGGTAACCTTACGCATGGTCTCTATGTTATTCTAATTCCGGAACTGTTTACAGAGGTAATTTGAAAGAAATGCAACTATAGCTTGAAATGGGTTAAGTTTATTATTCCACGACGTGTTTATAAGTAATGGTTAAAAAATATATATTAAGCGCACAAGAATTTTAGAAACGTATTTCTCTTGAAGGTCTTTGGGCAATGCTACTTTAGAGTAGTAAATTTTAATTATCAATGAACTTATAGAGGTTTAGAGCGCTGAATGTAGCGAATGGTTAAGAAAAAACTGTTTCTGTGTTGAGTTAGTGTTTAATTAATACCTACCATTAATAATCTTACAATTAACAAAAAGTAATTAATATTCCTGATATAAAGCAAATATAACGTTTCGTTAAATTTGCAGCAAAACTATTTAAGGCAGGTAAATAACTAAACACAAATTCAGCTCCAGATTATCGATGAGAACATATAATCGAATTTTTGAAAATAAAATGAACACCCGAAATAAATTTCATTTTTAATGTTTTTTTTAATATGAAAGAAGATTCTGTATATAATTTATTTTTCCGTTCAGTTTCTGGAAATAATAATTTTTGTTAAACAAAAATGTTGCTTTCGAGAAGTGAGTTTGAAAACATTATCAATGCTTAATTTGAAGATCTATGTCCTTAGAAAGAAAGCCGGAGTGCTAAGAAAAAGTTATATATTGTATAAGTAATAAACTATTTAAACTTGTTAAGAACATAGGGAAACAGCTAGTGAAAGGCCTACAAAAGAATGGTAATGAATTGTATTCTTAAATTAAACATCTGAGATTAAATACAATTCAAAATTAATTCCAGCAGTTTTATTATGGATTGGATATTAATCAATTCTTGGCTTTACGATAGATGTAAAACAAGTTCTCCAACTTCTATGCCTTTTTCTGAATGCAAATCGAAATAACTTTGTTTCAAGAAAAGGTGAGACATGGAAAGTATATGAAAGGAATTAGGCTATGTCCGAGATAAAGAATTTCGCAACAGAAGCAAGTTCTAATAATGTAACTTCGTACGTACAATTATTAACATATTATTTACATCTCTAATAGGGATGAAGTTGTAAACAAAATGGATGTATAATTTTCATGAGAAGTGCAAACGGAAAAATATTCATGTCATTTCTCGACTAAGCTCTTGATTTAAACTCTGGAAATGAGCCGTGAAAATGCTGCGTCAACAAGTCATCCATCACTTCCAAATGTTTAAAATGTACCACGAGAACATTTTTATGCTAAAGAAAAAATGTAAAAACAATTATTTCTTTGTTAAGTTCAATAAAAGAATGAAAGATACAAGAAGAGCATGAAATCAGTTTCGAAGTCTGTCACACAAAAGTGAAATTCGCGAAATCAGCGAAAACAAGGACGAAATCTACGGTCAAAATGAGAAAGGCATAACATTTCTTTCATAATTCTCCAGTTAAAATAAAGAGAGAAGGAAATAAAATAATGCTATAACTAGAATGACTGAATTTATCCTGAAAAAGAAATATATATCCTGCCTCTGGAAAGAAATATATTAAAAGCAGAAATTATTCAAACACTCAGTAGCTTAAAAATGAAACTAGTAGTCCTAAGAACTAAAAATTAATATTATTGGGCATATTCAAACCGAAGCAGAAAATAATTTGCCCAAAACATTACATGCTATAAATTACCTCTCATTAATAATTAATGAAACAACAACCATGAATCAAACGTCTCGTATATCTGCGCATTGATTTTTGGCTGTGAAACGATTGCATTAATAACTTTATTTATTGAATTTGTAGAGTCATTAGGTATCTTTTGAAAGCAGGAGTCCTCAAAAATGAGCAACGTCTTCGCCGGAACTCGAACCCTCGAATACGCGTCGAGCGTGCTGACCACTTCTGACCACATGCCATTTCGAAGGCATGCGAAGAAGGCGGGAGAAATATCTTATGAATTGATTGAATTACAATGATGAAAAATGACTACATATCTCTCTTCTTTGATATTTATATATTCCTGTATAACAGATCAGTACCTAAATGATTATGTGCTTTAAATAGTTTGTGATTTACTATATGATTTAGAAATTATATTTTTTCAAAAATATTTCTATTAATAATTTATATGGGTTACGCTAGTTATTATGATTTGATTATATTATGATTTGATTATTAATGATTTTAATAATCAAATCATTAGTATTCAAACTTCGAGAAAATGTTGAGAACTAAGCGGTTCTTTCTCTCCTTTTCTCAACGAAATCGTCTTTTGAAATTATATCTAAGAGATCTGTTCATAAGGCTGTGCACATATTCATTGTTCTGGTGTAAAAATTAAGGAAAGGGCTATCGTTTTCAATCATTCTTGCATTCGAAATTTTATAAAAAAGTATGCTCGACATGAAGACTTCATAAATGTCAAAATTTAAAATTCAGGAAAATATTTTTAATTTTTTCCTCTGCACAGTGAAAATGCTTATTTGCAAACTAAAAATTTTCGATTCGTGCAAATCTTTACTATTCACTTCTTCACAACGACAAAGTTTACCACGCAGAGAGTAATTATTGGGTAGAAATAGTAATTATAGGGTAGAAAGAATTTAAAAATTTATTTCTTGATAAAAGTAAAAAGAAAATACTAACTCTAAAACTGAGAAAAACTAAAACTGTCATCGTTTTTAATATTTTGAAGAATTTTAAGTCCTTATTTTAATTTTAAAATTATGAGTGATGAAAGCATGATGCATTTTTGTTTATAATGCAGATTTGTTTTTAAAGTTCATCGACTTAAACTGGAATCTTTAAGCTGTTGCTAATGAATGGACACATACTCACTGGGCTACAGACCATATATCAGACTGGCTTCTCAAAATTTCTGCATGAGCTGCATATGAGCGATTACATGATTTGAGTATTAGGAACATGCATGTGGGATCTATACAGATGATCGATCAGTTCACATATTGTACTTCTCAAGATACTTTTGCTTGTTAACGGTTTGCATATAATCCTGAATAAGCAATACTAAGACCCTAGTATTAGCAGGCTACATGTATGACTCAAAACATATCAGACCAAGTGACCAAGTGTTTAGTTCACGTACTGTATTTGACAAAATACACTGCATGTTAACTGTTTGCACTTATATCCTGAATCAGAAGGTCAGATAAAGAGGAAACCCTGCACATTTATTGCAAATCTAAGCGTAAAAATTGTTACAAATAATTAAAACAACAAAAGTTCATCTTAGCAAAATTTGGCTGATTATATTAAAATCGTTATATGAGTTAAATAAACAATAAAGACTTATCAGAATCACAAAATCTCTGGCTTAGCATAGACTGAAATTAATGACTAACTGAATCTAAGAATTGAACTTTAGGATTTTGGCACTTCCTGTATTTATATTCGCTCCAAAGAGGAGTATTAAAGGGAAAATGATCATCAGATTATAATTGAAAAATGGTTCTATGCGATTTCTAAATCCTTAGTCTTAAACAAAGACTTCAAACACCTTCATAACTGGAGAAAAATCTTAAAAATATATGATGCGGAAATAGATGAATATAAGGATTATAATGCTCAAAAACACTGGTTGAAAATTATTCGATACACATCGTTAATGTACAGGCAATTAATGTCTGGCAATAAACTCTTTACGCTGAATGGTTTTTAAGAGTTGACTAAACTGCGTTATGAGTTTCATTCCTTTGCCTAAAGTAACTGCAAAAAGAAGATTCACCAGATTTGAGTCAAATTTGGTGATATTAATTGAATATTGAAACCATTCAAACCTTTGAAAATTTTCTGAGTATCAAAATTATAATCTGAAGGCGAAAATTAGCAATGTACAATAATAAATATTTCTGAGTCAGGAATATGGTACAACACGTAGAGTCATTAGGTCTACTGAAGCAGGAAATAGGAAAGCTATGTAACGTTCTCATCTGGACTCGTACACCAGATCTTCGGATTCTAGCCCGACGTGCTACTAATTACACTACGAAGGCAAGCACTAAGGAAGAAAAAAAAACCTTAAGACCATACTAAAAAACATAAAATAATGTTGATTTTTTAGAATAAATTTGGACTGGTGCTCTATTGTGCTGTATTGTATAGTTTGTTAATTTGAAGGATAATTAAAAGTAGTTATTTTTAAAGTGCAGTCTTTTCTCAGTCCTACACTACTGACAATGTTGTCTTGAAATCTGAAAGCATTTCGGAACTCTTTAATGGATTGCTCGTTTCATGATATCCCCGAAGCTCTTTTAATAATTCATTTAATAAAGAAAAATGCCATTTTAATACTCTGCCTTCGTCTCTAGAAATTAAAGTCCAGGTTCACAGTCTATGTGTCCTTTTGATCTAGATGGCTAAGGACAAGAAGTAAATGAGGTACCGGAGCACTATTACTCTTATTTGCCTAACGATATGAGCTTAGAGCCATTTTACGCAAATTTATTCTGGACCACAACATTTACCAGTTTTATTTTCTTTGCTGATACTAACACATTTTGATATTCAAAAGATCAACATCACCGTTATGTAAAGAATTCAGTAATTAATCCCGACTTTTGACAATTCGTTTGAGAGTCATGAGGAGAACTGTATTTGTAATATCCCTTTGTAGGGTTTCCTATATTTTGCATAACATGTTTATTTTAAGTTTGAGACCTTTCCTGAACTTCTCAACTTTCCCTAGTCTTTTCTCGCCAGAATGTAAATTTCAGTTAAGTGAAGTGAATATTTAAACGGGTGAATCTCTGAGTTTATCCAGAGCGTGTTTTCGCTAGCCAGCGCACGTTTCATTGTTATCTCGCTGTTACGGTAGTAAGCCTCTTGGCCATTTCGGATTATCGTCGCTCCTGTTAAGTTTTCGCAAATCAACCTGTTAGGCTAAATTTAACGTGCTAATTCAGCACTATCCTATTTTAGATTTGAATTTATTTATATTATACGTTTAAGATTCACCGCAAGCTGACGGTGTTTTTGTAACGCACGAAGATCGTGCCTTCCTGTTCAACTTTGAATTAATAAAGGGTTACTTTTCACACTTCTTCTGTACTGGTAATTCATTTACGCCTGTGCGAGAACTCGCCAGCTTCATTGTAGGATCTGCTTTAGTTTATGCAGAATAGAAGAGACAGATCTTACGCCTTTATGAATATATTGAGGAATAAGGAATCCTTTACTAATTCTGTTAATAAGATCCTCAGAAACACTAACATTTTTCTGATACTGGATAAAGGCATTGCTAAAGGGGTAAGATTGTCGTCAGAGCAAAGTGTAAAGTTGCTTGGAAAGATAATATGGAAGTCTTGCCAAATAAAGACTCCACAGCGTTTTGAATCTACTCATAAGTAGTCTAGCAAAGGTCTGTAACTGAAGATGGATGATGCAAGAATTCCTAGAACTCGATTCTCAACGGCTTAGCATTCTATAAAACTTGTTATATCACTTTCTTAAAAAGGGTGGTATTGGATAATTTCTTGGCCTTGAGAAATAAATTTTTTTTGCATGACTACCCGCTGTTTGATTCTTTAAGGAACGGTAGCTCATATAAATGAATCATCGTATTTCTTTTTACTTTGGATAGATGCAAAAAACTTTTCCTGCTCATTTTAAGGAAATTCTCAGGCCTTTTACTCTTTGCATTACTCGGGCGTATCGCACAACTTCAAATATAGCACTTGATACTTTAGCTGGTACTCTTCCCCTATCAGTCAGTGCAGAAATGGAAAGTGCCTATATGAAAGTCCTTTAACTTAACCAAGCCGCTGAATTTATCAACCAAACCTTTCTGCCCTCCGACTATGAAAAGAAAATTAACCCCAATCTTATTCACTCAGCGCTTCGCTTCTGCAAAGTTAAATTCCCCATGTCTCAAGTTATTCAAATTCAAGTTATTCATCTTCAGTTGCTTATACTGATGGCTCAAAAATTGAAGGAAAAGTTGGTTCCGTAGTCTATTTTCAAATTACCCCTTCAAATATCATCAAATGGAAAGGCCACCTCCATAAGAATAATAGTGTTTTCCAAGCGGAATTGTCAGCCATAAAAGCAGCGATCGAAATGGCCTTTCTGAAAAATCTCAACGAATTTAGCATAAAATCTGACTCCCAAGTAGTTGTTTTAGCGATTAAAAATCCTTTACCTTCCTCTTCATTGATTTCCGACATAAGTTCTCTTCTTGGCAAAATTCCAAACGACAAAATTCAAATTTCATGGATCGAAGGACATAGTGGTCATTTTGGTAATGGTCAGGCAGATAAATTAGCTAAAGAAGTAGCTATTAATCAAGATGATACTGAAATCATCATTCCATGGCCTCGCTCAAATTTCAAGTACCAACTAAAACAACTTGCTTCAAAATCTTTTCAAGATTTGTGGAACAATGCTCCACAGGGAAGACGCACATATAACTTGATCCC
Source organism: Stegodyphus mimosarum (assembly GCA_000611955.2). Lineage (NCBI taxonomy): Eukaryota > Metazoa > Arthropoda > Arachnida > Araneae > Eresidae > Stegodyphus > Stegodyphus mimosarum. Next base: position 82,190 of record KK120991.1, on the reverse strand, counting down.
CAATGTAAGCTTCGCATCTCTGTACTCGATCTGTGCGGCCTAGATCTCTGTATAAAATGAATGAACTTTTACATGTTGTGATTATAAACAAAATGACTTCACTCGTGAACTTTATATAAACTGTAATAAACCTTCGTATCTGAAATAAACCATGGACACCCAGGATTTTAATTACAATGCATCATAACATTGTGTTCCCAGTACTAATTATCGCATTATATGTTTATCTGTTTACTAATTACGTATGTTTATCTCCTATTTTTGTTGCACCGAAACAGGTGTTCAATTTAATTTGTGAACTTGAAATTGTATTAAGATTATATTGCAATCTCCTTATGTCCTACATCATTATTTTAAATAAATATTGGATGCGGGGCGTAGGGAGGGATTGCATGATGTACCATAATAGGCAAACTCTAGACCATTTGGAAAGCTTCAGTCTATATGAATTCTTATAAAATTTGACAATTTCCCCCTCTTTTTCTTTTTCCCTTTCTTTTTTTGAGAGTTAGTTAGTGTGGAAAGGCATTACCAATTGACCCATGGTACATCGCTGTTATCCCCCATACTTTTACCTGTACCTATATTAGATGGGGTTGATCTGAGACATTTCGGTAGAATGTTTGCGTGCTCATCGCAAAATTTCATCCAAAAATTCGTTCATCGTATCATCGTATCTAGCTAAGAAAAGAAAAAACATATAATCAAGATAAGTGTCAAATTATATGCATTAAAAGGTTAGATAAAGGTGAAATTATAAATAGAATTTCAATGGCTTTTGGTCTTGAATGAATAACAACTGGAGGTTTAATAAGAAATGATTAGACACTGAGATGATAATACATGAAACGGGCTTTTAATGAAACTTAAAAAACTTAAAAAAAGCACGAAAAATACTAAATAAGAAAAAGGTGAAAAAAGACCTTAAATGTGCGGTTTCAGCAGGTAATACAGAGGTTGTTCGCACATTTTTTAGACGATGTATATTGTATTCACAAAACTAAATTACATAAAATTCTTTTGTTTTAAATGTTCTATTTGACATCCCTTATTCTGAACTATCTTTCGACACTTCAATTTCCAGGATAATAATGCCTTTTGAAGTGTCAGAAGAGGTATTCTATCCCATTCCTCCCGAACAGCTTTCCAGAGTCCTGTTAGGGTTTTGGGACAACGTTTGGATAATGTAGTTTATAAAAGTCCGAAAGCACAAAAATCCATAGGTGACACATCGAGAGATTTAGTAGGGATATCAGTGAAGGGTATGGCCTTGATACCAGTTTTTTGTTCTATTTCTTTTAGGAAATTTACCGTGGATTTTGATGTGTGACTGCTAGCTTTGTCCTGATGGAGTCTCACAGATGGATGGCACTGTGGGTAAAGCGATGGTATTTCATTCAGAAAAATTGACGATAAAACATGTTCCTGATAGTATTTGGAGTTAATCTTGACATTTTTTTGCACTCTCTTTATTTTTAACTTGCCATTATAAGAAAAACCAGTAACAATGATGAATCCATTAGAAAAACGTTTTTTCGATTCCTTGAACAATGTACTTAAACTTTTTTCTCCCCTTTTATGATAATAAATGGCTCTTTTTTTGTTACAGTCATTTAAATACACTCATGCTTCATCTATTGTGACAATTGTTTTCCATTTTTCTTTGGATAAGTGTTTCTCATATAGAATTCGTTGTCATACAGCGAGCATTAAATTATATCGTAAGCAATAACATCAAGCAAGCAACCATAATTTCAGACAGCATGTCTACCCTCCAAGCAATCCAGAATCCGGCGCACAGCTCGCAAATCGTTCAAGAAATCCAACGCAACTTAAGGCAACATTCACACCTTCTTACCCATCTGGCCTGGACGAAGGCACACGCAGGCAACAGAGGCAACGAGGCCGCCGATCTCCTTGCGAAAGACGCTGCCCTTAATAAAGAAGCAGAAGATCTCTCATTACCCTGGCCACACTCCGCCCTTAAAAGAATGCTGCGCCTGCAAGCCCTTTCAAAATGGCAAACGGAATGGGACTTTGGAGAAACTGGCAGAAGGGCATACTATCATCTTTCATACGTTAATCCAATGAGACTCTACTCAAATCCTCATTTAGTCCGCTACATCTCCGGACACGGACCCTTTCCGGGGTATTTCGCCAGGCACGGAATAGCTGACACAGATCAGTGTAGCTGTGGCCACCTGGGTACTCCGGAACACTACGTAACCTCCTGCCCGCTCACCAACAGCCTACATATTCCAATCCCTACCACGAATACGCAGGCATTCTGCAAATATATGGTTAAGCAAAAACATCTCTGCCGCCAGCTAACAAAAATAATGGAGAAGCTAGCCAGCTTAGGCACAGACCTCTGTGCAGCAGAATAATCTGTGCATCTGATCTTCAGTACTAATGTACAGCAAATGCAGCCACAGTCCTCTGCATGCCTATAGACATAATGATGTATAGTGTATACCAGCAAAGTATATATTTAATGAGTAGGATTAAATTTCTAATGCAATTATGACAGTGAAATGTAAATGTACACGTTAGTGAAGTGAGATGTAAATGTATGCCTTGTTTAGGTTAATTTTTCAATATGTATAGTGTATATCCTTAGTTAATGTAACTCTATGCAAGTTTATGTATGTATTTAGGTAATCCTATGTATGTATGCCGTATCATATATGTTTGTTTACTAACAGATATGCTCTCCTATGTAACATGAAGCCATAGCACTGTAAGCCTATGTAAAGCAACACCTCTTTTCTTTTTTTTTAACACACTCTGCCATTAACCCATGTATAGCCATGTATCTATTGAATTTAAACTAAGTAAATGCTGGGCCCGGGCGGTCGGGTGGGAGTGCATTCCCGGGGCCATTTTTTTTGGTCTGTTCGACTGCCCACCGGACGGTCCGGGAGCTGGGTCTGGGAGTCATGTGCGAGATCACGTGTGGCCATACCATCAGGCCTGCTCTAGATAATGGTGGATGTGGTGCTGTACTGATTAACCGTTATGGTAAAGAGACAGTGCCCACGTCCACCGTCACTTATCATATAGAATTCTGCAGCGTGTCCTGCGTTGAGCGATATGCTTTGGAAGAAGACGATGCACATTGCGTTTTTTCGCTTTCTTAAGATTTAAATCAACGTTTATCATTTTGTTTACAGTATTTTAATGATTTTGCAACTGTCCTTTGATTAGGGGGATTTTCTTTTAACATTAAACAACGTACCTTTGCAATAGTCGAAGATGTCAGTTTTTTCCTTGGATACTTGTTTGGAATTTTTGTCCCACTTGAGGCTCCAACTTGACATTTTTTCCTTTCTTGTTGATGATATTACCTATCGACGCTTTAAATATCACAAAACCACGACTCTCACATCGTTTTTGGATAACGGAGTATGCATATTTCTCTTCGGAAAGAGCGTAAATGTAGCCTTCGAACCACTGCTTTGTTAAATTCGCCATTTTGAATAAAAATTAAACTTTCAAGCCACAGACGATAATTTTGACTTTTAAAAACATAGTACAATTGCAATTACTTCTTTTGCAGCAAAGGATTTTTTATTACCGCTTACCAAAATCGTCTAAAAAATGTGCGAACAGCCTTTGTAGCAAAAGAAGAGAAAAAAACAGGCCTTATTTTACAAGAAAAATGTACAAGGTGCATCTACTGGGTATTTTATTCTTCCACAGCTTATTCGATGAAACAGTTGAAAAAAGAATGAATGTGAGACAAAATCAATCAGATTTTTCTCTAGATGCATCTAGTTATTTTGCCTGCAAGAATGTACAATTATTTTTTTATTCTCCTTTTGTAGCGCAGTAATTATTTTTATAAGCTTTGATAGTTTCTTTCGTTCTTATACGTTAAAAGAGTTTAATAAATGAATTTGTAGCAAAGTATTATGAATCGGGTAAAATTTTAGCATATTATTTTGCGTCAATATGTAAAAAGTATCCAGTTTCGATCTCATAGAACTCATCGTTTTTGATAATTCATTATGTACTTTGTCCACATATCACATCGGGTTTCTGAGATTCTGCTGTATTTTGAAGATAGCTGTGTTTATATTTAGCATCACAAATTTCGCAATAAAGCATTAGTATCTGAAACATTGGAAGATATTTTGTACAAATATAACTATTATTTTCATAAATTTAGAAAAATATTAAATATGTATTTTGTTAAATCATAAAAACATTTTCCCAGAATGCTATTAAGTAAAACAAAAACCTCACTTCTTACTCTACCTAAACACTTTTTTTTTGTTTTAATGGCGGGCACTCAGCCGACTTCGGCTTGGACACTACTAGGGCCAGATGTGGTGGTCACGTTATTATGGAGGCACTTAATAGGTCGGCCACCTTTGCCTCATATAAAGGGACGAACAGTTACAGCCATGCCTTCTCCGGGATTCGAGCCCAGGCCCTTTGGCCGCCTCCCCTAACCACTATACCGTCTGGGCGGCCTCTACCTAAACATTACTTTTAGAATTTATGTGTATATATCAATGTAAAATTGTTTGTTTAAAAATATAGAAATTTGATTCATTGGTCATTAAACTTATTCTATGTAGTAATAAGCTATAACTAAGATTTCATTTAAAGGAAAAATATCATGCAGTTAAATTTATCTTGTGTAGTCAGAAGAAAATTTAAAGTTCCAGAACTTTACTAGCAGTTTACAGAATTTTTCTAACAATCCTTAAAATAAATACAGTTCTGTGGTAAATATTTTATATTTACATTGTCCGTGGTGGCTTACGTAAAAATAAATCTATATTCTTCCACGAAATGGACACAGAGTGACTGAATGAACAAATGAAAAGAGAACTAATTATTGGAAATAAAAAATTAGATTTGGTAAATAGTAGGAAGACTGAAATCCGGATAAAATTATAATGGCAGAGTTATTTGAAATAATCCGTTTGTGCACCTAATTAATTAGAAATAGAAATAAGATCTTAACGGTACGGTTACGGGGAAAAATAAATCATAAACAAAAAAATTATTCTCGCATCTGATATATAAAGAAAAAAATAATTCTTCGGAAGTAAATATAATTGAATACAATGGAAAAAAATTCTCGAAAATGGTTTCATTTTTTGAAAAAGTAATCAATTAGTCAATCATCGGTAATTAAATTATCTAAATGTAAAATGTAGCCATTAGTTTTTTGTGTTCAATTTTTTTAAAGATTTCATCTTTAGGAATCAGAGAATTGAAATTCTTACTCTTGGCAAGTGATTTACATAAATTGCATTTTGAACGAATTTCAATACAGTCTCTGGGGAATGTTAAAAAATCAAATTACGTGAAATTTTGCTTTGATATGTTTGATTGTTATTAAGATATCAAGCCCCAGGAGTATTTGAACAGCTTGAATTTCTAAGAATATAAATAACTAATCTGATAATAAAATCTGAATATGTCTACAAACTGTAAGTATGAAAAAAATTATATTTCTGAGGAATAATACATAAATTAAGTAATCATTTCTTATGACACTACTTGCAATAATAATTCACTCAGAAAAAGAGAAAAGTAAAGCTAAAATATGTTCATTCTGTATTAGTTGCCGTTCATGAAAAGAAAGAAATTGGATGAAAGAGAAAATATGGCTTTTAAAAAATTCTCTATCTCTCATTTTAGTTAATAGAGATTTATTAGCATAAAGGCATTTTACATTAAATTTGTCTTGAAATGATTTATAACTGTACAGTTTGCGAAGTTTCTTGAAGTTTTTCTTTGAAAGATTTTAATTATGAATCATTTTAAAGTCTTTTAAACTTATTTATTTCCTTTGCCACAAAAGTTCTAAAGTTGGTGTCACAAAGAATAATAAAAAATTGTTAATGATCTAACCGACTAATGATCTTCGGTCCTTACATTATCTTTAAATAGTTGGCAGCATTCCTAGTGGTTTTAGAAGCAAGCAGTAAAAACTTCTTTGGGATACCTTTCAGCCCACCTGTCACACTCTTTTGGACTGCTGCAGTTCAGCACTTTGCTGGTCTATTTCAACGTCATATTCGGAGCAAATGTAATGTTTGCCAATAAAGGTGAACACGAATTTGGTGTCATTTTTAATCTTTTACAACAATTCAGTAGTCACTAATTCTGGTTTACTTCTGTTCCTCTGCTAGTGCATGAGATTGTTTCCCTAAATACTTTCTAAATGTGTGAAAACTGCATCCAAACCCATATTAACACTTGGTAACTAAATAACTAATAACCGAATTCCCGTGTTTCAGTATCGGGGTTCGAGAACTAAAAATTGAATCATGGGACATTCGTAGCAAGGGAGATATTTTTATAGTATTTACGTACTGATAACAATATAAATCAGATTAGACATTAAATTTCATACAAAGTAGAGCACGTAAGTCAATGATTTCATCATACATTGGATAATCATGTAAAAATAATAAACCGATTCTCAAAATTTTGTAACAAAAAGAAACAAACTAAAGGAAACAAGCAAAGAAGGGAAACAAACAAAAAGAAACAAACTAAAGGAAACAAACTCAAGATTTTTGTGCTTGTCTTGCATTATAAAAATATCACTTTTAATAGTATTTTGTTAGCTGAATTGAAAAAGTATACTTGTATATAGCTTACGCGAATGATACAGAAATTATTATTAAAGACAATACTAGACAACAACTGGAAAATTATTGCAATACTATCATTGTTAACTTATTCGATTCACTCTGTTCCAAATACAAACTAACCCTCTAACTCAATAAATCTTCAGCTCTTATTGTCAGCAAACACGGGGAAAAATGAAATGTTACCCAATTTTTCAAAATTAGTAGAAAGACACTTAAATATGGGGTTTAATATGGGATAAGAAGCTCAGCTGGTTACCCCATAAAGCAAACTTAACAATGAGAGTAAAAGTTTATTGCGGAAAAATTGGGGTTTGAAACCATACATACACAAGCAATTATTGTTTCTGGTTCATTTTCAATGCAAAAGAGGAGAATTAAATATCTATTTGCATATAACGCCTATTTGTTCTTACAATTACGAAGACATAAAATGATACTTCATTTGTTGCAGCTATTGTGCTTTCAGGTTTTCATCCAATGTATATCCGAGTAGAGCTCATTTCTCGTAAATCTGACTCAAGATAAATAAGCTGTGACGAAGAAATATTTAATTTACTTTGTTATGAAGACGCCACAACTTAAGACAACATAGGTGCAGCACATAAAGAAGTACCTAAAAGTATATTTATTAATAAAAATAATAAAGGAAAATAAACTAGACATTTATCCATTTATCAATAGTATTAGAATGCTTATAATCTACACCAATGGCTCTAAAATTAATAATGACATGGGATGCACATTTGTTCGGCAAGAGGGTGATTCTGTAGTTTTTCCTTTAGTTAAAATTAGCATGTTATTCAAATTTTTATTATCTCTCCTGAGCTCCTCAATTTCCCCTCGTATTTCCTTGCCAGGATGTAAATTTTAAGTTAAGTGAAGTGAGTATTTTAGCGGGTGAATCTCCGAGTTTATTCACAGCGTGTTTCCGCTTGCCAGCGCACGTTTCGTTTCAGACCTTGCTGTTAAGTCATTACGCCCCTTGGCCATTTCGTCTAATTTGTCACGCCTGTTAGGTTCGTTGAGTGAACCTAAGTTAGTCGTATATTAACATGGTAATCCAGCACTCATGTCCATAAATTAAGGATAATGCAAAATCAGGCAAAGGAAGAGTTAGAAGCAAAACAAATTTGACTTATTTGTAAAGCTTATTTATTAAACAAAAGGCAAAGAGCAAAAAAAGATGCTATATATTTGATATTATTAAATAAATTAGCAATTTTTTTCTCCCTGTAGCAAATTGCAAAAAAAACCCTATTTACAAAAAACCAATATTACATGGTTGGTATGATTGTTAATACATTGTATGTCTCCCAGACGATGCAATACAGTCCGTACAACGCCTAGGCATGCTGAGTATCAAATTATCGATCTGATCTTGGGGGATATTACACCATACAAAAAGCAATGCTCTCCGAAGTTCCGGTAGACATGTAGGAGGAGGTTGACGGGCTGTAACTCGTCGGCCAAGCATGTCCCACACGTGCTCTACTGGATTAAAGTCCGGTGAGAATGCTGGCCAGTCCATACGGGTGATATCCTCCGATTGAAGGCATTCGCTTACGATGTTTGAGCGGTGAGGACGGGCGTTGTCGTCCATAAACACAAATTGTGCGCCCATGGCGCCCCGAAACAAACGTACATGTTGTTCCAGAATGACGTCCCGATAGATTTGGCTCGTCATGGTTCCAATTTGAGCATGCAGGTCAGTTCTGGAACCCCGAATAATTCCGCCCCAAACGAGCACTCCTGCACCACCGTAACGGTGTCGTTCAGTGATGCTTTCTTGGTGGTAACGGGGACCTGGAGCTCTCCATATGAAAGTCCGGCGAGAATCAGACTGCAAGCTAAACCTGGACTCGTCGCAAAACATCCCACAAGCCCCCTGTTGCGGTGTCCACTATGCATGCTCTCTACTCCAGGCTAACCGCAGGCGACAGTGAGTTGCAGTAAGTGGAACGCATCTGACAGGTCTACGAGCATATAGACCAATCTGCCCTAAGCGTCTGTACACGGTCTGCGTTGAAATTGTTGTACCAGTGGCTGAAGATAGCTGACGAGACAGGTTTGAGGCTGTGCTCCGCCTGTTTCTTTTGGCAGTAACTGCCAAATACCGGTCCTCATTCGGCGTTGGAACTCTGAGGCGACCTTTGCTGTAACGTCTACTCACATTACCATCATCTTGGAATTGTTGCCAAAGCCTGAAGATGACACTCTGGGAAGTTTTAAGTTCGTCTGATACTTCCAGTTGGGGTACCTTCACATTCCAGACGGCCGATAGTTCTACCACGTAAAAAATCACCCAAATGCGTCCTTTGTGTCATAGCTATTCGGTTATTGCACTGAAATGCTTATAAAGCACCTGCGAACAATTTTACTTCTTTGCCTGTATTCCTTATATATCATTCTCTTATACTCTAGTTATTGTGACGTACCATCGGTGTCATCTGGTTATTTACTGAAATTTGCTTATGATTCTTGAAGATGTGTGTAGCGATTTTACAGGTGATATATTTATTTTAGAGTTCGATTTCCGCGTGACTCCGAATTATCCTTAATTTATGGACATTAGTGTATTTAGACTTTGAACTGATTTGTATAATAACATTTAAGTTCTATATCAAGTATTTGGGGCTATTGTAAAGCACGAAGTACGTACCCTTCTGCTCGTACTTAGAATTAATGGAGAGTTATTTTCACCCTTCTCTTGTGCTGGTATTACTTAGAGCCTGTGTGAGAATGCGCCAGGTTCACTAGTGAATCTGGCTCAGTTTATGTGGCCCAAAAAGGCTAATAATCATATAATTATATTAAGCATCAATTAGGTATTGTAAACAATAATATTGTTTTTCAAATGGATATACTAATAGCATGCCAGTACTTTTTACAATTTCAAACTATTCACAGAGACCGCTGGTAATTTAGAAGATTCAGCAATTATTATGAAACATGAAAAGAATTCGTGTCAATATTTGCTGGTAAAACCTCATGCTGGATCACATGGCAGTGAGTTGGCGGACCAGTAAACGAGCGATGTCCCTGAAAATTGTAATACGGAATATGCCTAGATTAAAAATTGTCATTTGATACTCTCACTAATAAAATGGCAAGAACAATGTGATTTTTGTGAACAGCGTAGATGCAATAGTTGATCTAAATTGTAAAAATTTCGAATTCTATAGTTGTAGAGATACAAAATAGGACAATGTCCCTTTGCAACATTTTACTGTAAATATGGATTTACCAATAGTGATTCTTCTGTATGTTGCACTGGGTCTCTAGATCATTACATAATGGAGTCCCTTATTTTTAGCTTTTATTCCTCATTTGTGTAAATATATGTCAAATTTATACTTTTTGTGTATTCGAATAAGAAAAATGTAATTAATTTGGTTATTATTATTTAAAATTAAAGTAAATCTAGTTAATGATGAATGTGTGACAGTATCTATTAATCATTGGCAAAGATCAAGTGTCTCCATTCATCATCAACTGAGCTTAACTGAACCGAAGCTGCGGTAGCGATCTCGACGCTATCTTCTGTTCGAAATTCAACATCTGGAGTCCGTCCATGCAATAATATCTAATTTCCTTAAACACCCTCAATTCTTGCCCTGTCACCTGATATTTTGAGAATAATTGCAACTCCTATAAAGCCCCATCTATTACTGTGGGAAAATGCTTTAAATAATGCGGGTTTAAATCATCAGACTTGCACGTCTCGCTGCCGGGTTACGTTAACAAACTTCATACGATGTTTTTAAACCAACTCGAGGCTATGATTTCGAAACGGACATTGCTATCGCAACCTTCTGTTATTTGCCAACTGGATGCAGTATAAAGTGGCTATAAAGCCCGTTCGCAAAATTTACTACAGAACTTCAACTATCAAAACTGACGGGTGACTTAATTGAAGCTCATATGGCATATACGAGAAACCTTCCATCACTGGCATTTCTCCAGCTTGCAACCTTGCCGAGGTTAAACTAAAAGTTCCTGAAAGTGTAGTTCGTCTAAAGCGTCAGTGTACAGAAATAAACGACTAACTCTGCCTCCATGAAAACAATTAAGCGGGTTATCGCATCATTTTAAAGTTCCAATGGAATAGCACCGAACACAGAAGGAGGTTTTAAATAAACCTTTTTATTAATTCTTTAACCTAACAGTTTACACAAACTGTGTAGTAATAAAAACAGTCTACGCTACTTACGGGAACAAGAAAATTAAGGGATATTTAAAATATGAAATTACCAAGACAAAGTGCGCCTTCAAGTTTTGGTTCAGACCCTCGACTTACACAAAAAAACACGGCTAGCAAAGCTAAAGCCGAGTTCAAGTAAATTCAGACGCTGGAGAGAAATAGAACTGAAGCGGTCAGAAAGGTCTGTCTGTATCTTTTTTTTTCACACTTTTTTGATGAACGATTACGGTTGTAGGCAGTTCTGAATAGCGGAATATTAAGTGCGGCATTATTTCTGATATTTGCTCTTATGCTTTGTGACTTGCTTTTGCGTTTTGCAAATATTGCATCGATTATATTTTTCCTGTTTAAATCAGGTAATGTTTTAGTATTGGTGGTTCTTAGACTAATTGTGATGGATTCCATCTGAGTACTTTGCCGTCGTCCTCATCCAATTCATACTTTCGAAGTTCTAAGGAATTCTGGAATATTGTTTGAAAACTATTATAAACTTTTCCAAATTATTATGACTCAGGAACAATTTTTAAGTCGCGAATTTAAGAAATAATATTTCATTCAACCATTTATTGATCCCTACTGGAATTTAGAATTCAAAATTTAGTGTCATGTCTTTCGATTGCTCACTCACAACGTTCTCTCAGATTTGCGCTGTTATAGAGAATCTTAAAGTAAATATACGTGAATAAAAAAGATGTAGTATACGTCTCAAAATTAAGCGACAAAAAGGAAGAATACATTTCCAAGCAACATTTACATTATTTAATTTTTCTTCGTTGTAGCAAGAGCTACTAAACTTATTAAATTCCATAGAGCAACTAACTGCAAGTCCTTGCCTCGGATTCTGCTGCTGTCAATGCCTTTTCTTCCATATGTATTGTTAAAGTTATTTTACTCTAAAAAATATTATTCAAGAAACGTATTTTAAGATTATAATGCAGAAAAGAATGTGATACTAAAAGTTAAAAAAAACTATATTTCGTTTTTTGCTTCCTTATAATATATCGCGATAATGATGAATTGGTTGAAAAACCAATTCATCATTATCGCGTGATTGTACATTAATTATACTTGAAGAACATTGATGGTTAAAAACTTTGTTGATAACGTGTGCTTTTATGCTACTGATTCTGTTAACATTGTTTTACTTTGAAAGAAAATTTATTCATGAAAATATTTTATGACCTTAAAATAAAAGTTACAAAAATGTTTTTCAAAAAGGAGTTTTCCATAATATTTAAAATTTTCAATATGCCATTCAGTACCTTGTAGAAATGAACTTTATCATAATTTTAAAATGTTTGGAATATTTACTCTTAAATTTGAAGGAAATAGAATATTTGCGTTACATTTCCTACCTATATCTTCCCTGTACCATTTGCAAAATTTAGGGAACCACATATTTTTCCTCTGTTATATTTTTATATTTCACACACACGCCGGTTGAATAAAAATTTTAATTTAATAAATCATCATTTGTTATACATAGCTGATACTGGGATTGTATATCAACATTTTTGGATGAAAAAATTGTCAATATATTTACTTAAAAACATTAAAATTGCTTTCAGTATTAAACTTTTTTACGACACTTCTTTGAAAATAATTTTCATGGATAAATGTTTTTTCAGAACAAAATAATAAATATGCTAGCACTCTCAGTATTTGGTTTGAGGACGTTGTTGAATATCAATGCCGTCCGCTCCTGCCGGAATTTAAATAATATGAATGTAGGATTAGGACTTTACTCTTGATTTTTCTCGTTTATTTTTGTGTTTTACACTCGTTATTTCTTCACACGCAAATACATATTAAGCTTCTTTATAATTATGAAGAATTTCCACGAAATTGCGGAAACGAATAGTCATACGCTATCCTTGTGAGCTTTATATACACTCACGTTTGTGAAAATTGCAACACCAAGAAGGAATCGTCATAATTGAATGCAATTTAATACATAGTGGTAATGGTACAAATAATAGTGGTAGTGGTACAAATAAATGATTAAATGTTCAAAGCAAACAAACAAGAACAAGAGATCAGAATCAGTATTTTGTGTGGCCTCCACGCGCCGCAATAAGTGCTGCTACACGACGTGGCATGGAGTCAAACAAAGTTTGAATGTCTGACTGAGGAAGAGCATTCCATATCGTTTGTACGCGTACCCAAAGTTCGTCTGCAGACGCAACAGGACGAGGATCACGAGCAAGACGCCGACCAATGACATCCCACACATGTTCAATTGGCGACATATCCGGGGAACACGCAGGCCAAGGAAGAAGCTGTACCTGCTGCGCTGCAAAGAAGGATTTAACAATCCGAGCAGTATGAGGGCGGGCATTGTCCTGTTGAAATACAGCGCCTGGCAAGCTTTGAAGGAAGGGAACAGCTTCGGGCTGTAGAACTTCACGGATATACCGGTTGCTGTTCAGATTGCCCACAATTCGTAGCAATTGAGATCGTCTATGATATGCTATGGCGCCCCAGACCATAACTCCGGGTGTTCGTCCACTGTGGCGTTCGATAATGCACTCCGGAAGGTGGCGTTCACCGGCATAGCGTCTGACACGAATGCGGCCATCATGGTACCACAAATTAAAGCGGGATTCGTCAGAAAACACGACATGCTGCCAATCAGCACGCCAGTCTCTATGCTGATTGGCCCATTGTAGCCGCAGGCGGCGATGGTCGTGCGTTAGGGGGATCCTGTATAAAGGAGTCCGTGCGCGCAGTCCACACTGCAGCAGACGTCTACGAATTGATGAAGCACACAATGAAACACCTGTAGCTATTGACCACAGTGCTGCCAATTGTCTAGAGGAAGCTGTACGGTCCGTCCGCGCCATGCGGACCAGGTGTCTATCATCGCGAGCTGACGTCACATTTCGGGGTCCACTCCCGGATTTCCGAGTTGTCCGACACTCGTCCGTCCACTGCTTCCAAACGCGCATCACTGTGCTGCTGTTACGCTGCACACGAGAGGCTACTGCACGATACGACAATCCAGCTTCACGAAGGCCGATGATTCTCCCTCGTTCAAACTCTGTAAGTTGTTCAAATCTCGCTCTCTTTCGTCGACGAGGCATAAGTACAGATTGAGTTAACGTTTACCACTAGCAGATAACCACCGATAACCATACACGCCTCGCTACAGCCGTCTATTTATTCGGATCCATCAGCCGTTCAGAGGGCGCTGCTCAGCATACGCATGCGCTACGGATTTGCAATTCTAATCATTTGCATATCATGCGCTACTTTGCATTTCCTGAAAATTTCAGCTCACTCGCGTAAGTCCTTCATGGTGTTGTAATTTTCACAAACGTGAGTGTATATATTGAAACGTTAAAAACTTACTTGATTATGCCATTCAAATATTTAGTACAAATAACTGCGACTTGAAAATTGCAGAACACTCAGCCATGTTACTATATTCCTGAAACATTCAACTTTAAAAATGCTAGCGATATTTACGTATTTTTTTAATGTAGAATGATATATATTAAAGTCCAAACTTTATTAAAAATGTTTTTCTTCAATAAATATTTCAGTCTTGAATAATTATGTAGGTGATTGCAATATGCACTTATGTTACGAAAGAATTTTATCATTTCATTAGTCTCTATCTTTGATGTAGCCATTTATGGAAACGTAGGAGAATTACAGAATAATTCCATAATTGAAAAATAATATAATGCATTATATACTTCGGAATATCTTTTATTCTATTTGCATAAATGAGAATAAGGCTTACTGCAAATGATTATTAATAAATACATATTGTTTTTAAGAGGTCGTTTTGTTTCTCTGTAAGTAACATTTAATTACTGTTTGGAAATTACGCAATAAATGCAATAAGGAATGCTGTTTTCTTGTTTCTCTCGTGATCTCAAAACAATGCCATTTTATCCTCTAAGATATGCATAAATAAATAATTAAGAACGCATCTGTTAGGGTTCCATTCCTTGAAAAATTCAACAGAAAGAAGGAAACGAACCAAAAGTAATAAGAGAAAACCTTTTTGGAAGGTTAAGACAAAAATTAAAATCACTGGAAGTTAATTAAAATTAATTGTATATGCAAAACTTTAAGTAAATTTTATTTACCATTTGAAGTTTTGGAAGTTAAAGTTAAAATTTATGAAAAAAATAAAAGAATTATTAAAAATAGCTTTAATTTGTAACAGGGATGATTAATGAATGCTTAAAATAAACAGTTTCGTCAAAGTAGATAATAGATCAGTGCAGTAGATAATATTTTATTATTTGGTAAATTATATTAGGCTATTAATCGAAGCTTGTGCTCTGAAATATGACTATGTTTTTCCAACACATATTTATATGTATTTAGATAAATATTCCAATCAATGGTATGGACCCATGGATCCAAAAGCCCAATCAAATTGGTATTTGCCACGAAATATTCTCAATCGTAGGAACAGAAGAAAGGATTGACGTCATAGAACTCCCCGGTTCAGACTGTGAAACAGTAACTTGTTTTATCACCTCATTTATGCATCCTTTCTAATTAAGGAAGACAGGGTAGAATAATTATCATCTCAGCGAACATTTTCTGGTCTGTTTCACGGCAGCAATCTAGAGTTAATTTATTAATACATTATGAAGATGAGAATCCTCATTTGAAAGAGAGCTTTAAATATGCAACTTTTCGCTTAATTCTGTGACAGGGCCTTGAAGAGCGTTTCCGCCTTCACTATAAATTTGAAGCAAATACTACTTATGCATGTAGACTCTTCTCCTTTGAATAGGATGTTGTGCTTTTATTATGCAATTTTTTATGCTATTTCCTTTCAGCTCCTAGTTCGAGAAATAAGATATTTATTTTAATTTCAAGTACATTTCAAGTTTTGTTTTGTATTATTTTTTTTATTCTCGAAGAGTTGACATAATAAAAAAAGAAGTTTCACCGCTTCTATTAAACTTGAAATACAGGAATTTTAAGGCAGAATATTACTATTCCGTTGTTAATAAGATGAACGCCATTAAGTCAACGACAATTACATATAGAGTTCATGAGCTTAGTAAATGTAAGATAAGACTAAACATTATCAACGCGTTTCGTTTTGGTCTTTATGTGATTTATGTAACATAACATAAAAATTACGTCTCTCAAAAAGTAGATAAAAAAACAGCACACAAAATGAGTTTCACGAAGAGTTGTTGTTAGCGCAAAGCAACGGGCTGACAGCATTTCCTAAATGACAAGTTCTTATAGTCTACTTCTGTTTAGAAACTGGTCTAAAATGTTAAAACTAACAAACCATGAGAAGACTTCAGTATTAGTACGATGGTATGACGTCCAACTCCTTTTTCATTTATATCAACTAAGCATTAAGGGCGAATATTTTTAGAGACAGCAGGAGAAAGTATAAGAACAAATAATACGCTGCGAGGCATCTGATATTACGGAGGAACAATTTAGCTGATTATCGATAAATTTCCATTTTAATAATGAAATCCTAGAATTTTTACGAATGCGCACGTAAAGTTATCTAAAAGCTTTAAAGATTCGGTCATTGATAGTAATAAAACTACTATTGATAGTCATAAAACTGGTCTCCCGGACGGTAAAATGGTTAGGGGAGCCTACTGCAATACCGTAGGTCCCGGTATCTATTCTCGGACAAGGCATGGCTATAATTGTTCGTCTCTTCATAAGGACCTATTAGATATCGGTGGCCCACCTATTAGATGCTACCACAATGAAGTGGCCACCACATCCGGCCTTAGTAGTTACCAAGCCTAAGTCGGTTAAGTGTCCGCCAATGGAAGAAAAATAATAAAACTAGGTAATGATAAATAACTTAAGTTTCTATATTTCATTTTAATTTTGAATTTTAAATCATCGTTTTGTTTTTTTTTCTCCGCCGGCGGGACAGCCGGTTCGCTTAGGAAAGGTGCTTGTCGGCCTGCTTAGAACCCGTAGATGGCTAAAATCATTTCTTAGTGCCTTGGATCAAGTTCTCCAAAGTCTGTCTTTCCAAGGGAAAATAAGTGATGGAATTAAGAAAAATAAAATAAAATAAAATAGAAAATGAAGGTGTGTTGAAGACAAAGGTAAACATGCATGAGATGAGAAGCTACGTGGATATAGTTACATGTAAATGCCGAAAATTTGGAAGGCAATGTGACATACAACCACGGACTACGGCGAGAATTGCGTCACGGCTCCAAATTGTTAGCTTAATTGTTAGCTCCGAAGTAGTTAGCTCCGAAGTAGCTTAATACGCTTAATGGTATATAGTTATTAAAAGTGTTTTTAGCCCAAGCGTAACAGTATTCACGAGCTAGCTTCCGAAGGTGAAATCTGGCTGTTTCCGGGCAATCGAAGATGTAGTGATCTGAGTCCCCAGTTGCTTCGCAGAAGCATTGTTAACCACCACGAAGTCCGAAGCAGTTTAAATAACTCAAATAACGGCCATGACCAGCGAGGAATTGCCTTAGCTCTGCTGTTCCGCTCTTGAGCTCCCTGCTGACTCTATGGATGTATTTGTACACACGTTATAAGGTATATCTCCCACATTCTTAGCGTGCCTTCGTGGTGTAATGGTCAGCACACTGAGCCGGTATTTCAGAGGTCCGCGGTTCGATTCCCGGCGAAGGCGTTGCACATTTTTCATGTCTAATGCTTCCAAAAATACCTAATGTCTCTACAACGTCATTCTGCGGAGTCCTCATTCCAGCTAATCTGCCACTGTAGCATGAGGTTACAATTTGTTGCGGCCTTCATATGCGAGCTTGGAGCTTGCATGAAGGCGTTTCTAGTGTTTCTAGTGCTCTAGTTTTTGGCTGCTTGTTTTGCTATTTCATCGGCTCTTTCATTACCAAAAACCCCAATATGTGCACGAACCCATTTGAGTTTCAGTCTCCTATTCTCCGGCAAGGAAAACAGTAGTCTCTGAATCTCTTTCACTATTTGGATTTTGCATCTTTGACCTTGAATGGCCTAGACTGGAGGCTTAGTCACTATGTTATTAAGAACTGTTCCGTTTGGATGCTGAATTGTATAGCTGCTCTAAGAGCAACTAGTTCGGATTGAAAGAATGAGTTGTCGGGACTTAGCCTCCGTGACCAGGTCTGGATTATATTGCTCTCCTATGAAGCCATCAGTAAACAAAGCATGATTTTCCAGTGCCTCCAACTTGAATGTTAAATGCCTCTGGGTGCTAGGGTGTTGACGTGGAATTCGATTCATAGTCTCTGTGAAAATAATGACAGTTCCACATTGTTGTGTTGCATTTTAATCTCTGTGTCGAAAAAAATGCACATTCTCTTTTTATCACGACATGAAGTGTGGGCAGCCCAGCTCGCACATTCAGGGCATTAGTGGGGATATGTAGTATCCCCGACATATGCTTGGTAAAAATAGTTGTTGCGTCGATCTAAGTTGATTAATCATATGCGTGTTCATATGTAAGTCCCACATGGAAGCCTCGTACAGTACTACTCTTTCTAATTACCGAATACCAAACCTTAAGCATTTGCGGGGATACCCCCCATTGGGCTGCTATAGTTCTGAGCATTGAATTTGATAATTTATGCAGTCTTTGTTTAATGTAGAGTCTGTCATCTATAATTACACCTAGGTTTCTTAGGTGTTGTCGATTTTAATGTTACTCCCGCCTATTTTAATTCCTGGGATGGGCTTCTATCTTCTTCCGTGGTTTATCACAAGTACATGCGTTTTAGCAGCTGAAATTGTGAGTTTGTGATCTCCTGCCCTGTTGACGAATTTATCTAGCGCATATTGGGCAAGCGTTTCATACTCGTCTGCTGCGACCTCTGGCTACAGCAAGAAATCAGCTACGTAGGCAAGTATTTCGATGTCATTGTATAGTTGAAGAGCTCGAGAGCAGGATCAGCTACGAGGTTCCAAAGAAATGGTTCAGGACGTGATATTTGTGGGCAGCCTTCTATTAATGTTTGATAAGTATACGCCTTCGTCTGTTGTGGCCTGAACATACCTGGCGCTTGGGTAGCTGTAAGCTAAATCGTAGAGTGCTTTAGGGCATTCTATGTCCTTCAATCTGTTTAGAACATTATGTCATCACAAGGACTCAAAGACGCCCTGAATGTCAATTGAAAGTATCAGTAGTGCAATTTTCTCTTTTATTGAGCATGATTGTGTTAACAAAGTGATTTAGAGCAGGGTCAACGGATTTTCCTGCAATGAAACCATACTGAGGGCTGATCAGTGGTCTTTAGCCTCTGAAGTATGATTCCTTCGAGCACTTTACCGTGTGCGGGTAATAAACAGATTGGCCTGCATTATGATGCTACGTTGGGATCCTTCTGCCGTTTTAAAAATAGGACTACTTCTGCAATCTTTGCGGTGGCAGAAAAATGTCTCACCCTCCAGTATGCTGTAATATAGGCGAACAAAAGTGCGGGATCAATGTTAAGTGTTGCCTGAATGATAACATAATCTATGCCATGTGGCCCAGGAGCGTTATTAGTATTCAAAGCTTTGACAACACTGCTGAGTTCCTTGCCTGTTGGAAATGGCTTTGAATCTGGTAAATTGGACTGAAAACGTTGGGAGGCATTAAGGTTCATTTCTTTTTGCGCGGCAGTGTCGTCAACTATGCTGTCTTGTTTGGTAATACTGTTAAGGATATGGGCAGTAACATGTATGGTGGGGTTTGAGCCATTTTAAATTGTATCGGCAAATGCTGGTTGGCTTGAACACTTTGTCATGTACGATTTAAAGGCGGCACCACATTTCTTAAGCGTTGAATTTAAGGCGGCACCACATTTATTAAGCGTTTTTTCTTAAGCACCGCATTTCTTAAGAAGTTTTGCCATGAGGCAAGTTTGGCTTTGTTAATGTAGCGCTTTTAACCACATTAACAAAGTCAAACTTATAGGCAGCCCTATGCGTTTTAAAAGTCATGGATAGGATAGCTCTTTCCTTATGAATGTAGCAGTTTTACATTCTTCGCCTTAGGGCGCATACTTTGCTGCATTCGGCTTGTCAGTTCATTATTCCATCACAGTGTTTTACTGCAGGGAAAAGTTTTGCGGCGTTTTGAGATTTGGTCGTACGCTGAGTGAATGATATTTATAAGGCTATCATGGAGCTCGTCTAACTCTAATCTATTACTGCAGCTGTTGCACTGTACTAGTAAGCTTTGTATTTGTGGAGCTACAGCATTGCCAGAGCGACGGAGATTAATGAATTTCGTCTTCTGTCTAGTTTTAGTGACTTGCTGTGAGTCTCTGTATACTTAGAACTCGATGGAACGATGATCACTGAGCGAGGGATGTTGACTAATTGCCCAGTTCATGACGTGAAGAATAAATGCTATTAGTAGCTAAAGTTATATATGGATACCCTTGGGTCCTTATAGTTGATAAGGTTGGGGGGATATTGCTTGAAATAATTGCGACTAAATTATTAGATGTAATAAAGTCAAGCAATGGTATTGCTCGTCAATTTTCTGCTGGAGCTCCCCAAAGAGGGCTGGCAGCGTTGAAGTCGCCTGCAATTACCTTGTATTTTGTGGTGAATGCCAATATTTGATCAAGTTCTGTGAGTGCTGACGTCATCTCATGAGAGGGGGAAATAAATACTTGTTACTATTAGACAGCCACTGGGACCCTCAAATTGTACGGCCACGGCTAGTCACTCTTGTATAATAACAGATAATTGAGCGGGCCATTATATACGATGGCCGCTAAATTGCTAGTGGCTTGGAAAGTCTTAAGCGAATTCAGACTGGAAATTTTTCTCTTTATGGCATAGTATTCTTGCAGCAGGGCTATGTGAAGCTGTTGCTCAAGAATAATTTCGGCAGCGTTGCCCGTCACAGCCTGGCATCTTTGCAGATTATCATGCATTATCTTAATAGGATGAGTTGTTGTTTTCTGTGCTACATGTTGTGTTTAATGTTGGAATAAAGTCTTCAGCCGATGAAGTTCGGCTTTGTAAGATGGACATGTTCTGGCGCTTGCGGCGTGCGTTAGTTCAAGCACTGTGCCTTTTTTCTTGTTACTTGCTTCTTTACAGAGTGGGTTACAAATGAGAGGAATACGACCCGATCCACCTGGTCTAAAAACAGACATTATGATCTTGTTTGTATCGCCTCTAAGTTCACCCTAAAACCAAACTCAAGCACAATCACAACATTAAAACACAAGCTATAAATGCACAATTAACAGACACGAAGTAAAAAGAAACAAGAGCATATAGAATTAAGAAATCACAAGGCAGTAGTATCACAATCATTAGTATATCAATAAGTCAAGTGACACACGCTAGCGATGATTTGAAAAAGTAGCTCATATGTCCCAGGCTTTGGAAACTGAAAAAACTGAGGATTCTAAAAAAGGATGGAAGGCGCAAGATCCGAATCCGACAAACACTCTGCGATCGCTTTTGACTAAGCGTTTTGTTGGATGTTGACTATCCAGTTACACAGGCCTGTATCCTGGCCAGTGGATTGTAGCTTGCGAGATGAAAGGTGCTCACTGAAGAGGTTAGGATCCAGACTCTCAAAACCTACTTTCAGATAATCAGCAGTAGCTTTTGCTGGCACTCCTAAAACTATAGTTTTCCTGAAACTGGGAGATAGCAATGAGAAGGCTGTGGGAAGAGAAGGCTTGTCCTGAATAACTTTCTTTAGTTCCTCAATGTTTTATGTTTGCAACGCACGAGAAGCTCTTTAGAACGCGTTTTAAATTCATCACTGTTACGTACTAATTGAGTAGGTTATCGGCCCTTGTGCCGTAAAGGCCACTATTGAGTGATCAAGATGTTAATGTTCATCACCCTCGCCAGAAAGAACTAGATTAAAATCTTACGGCACTGGAATAAATGTAGATAGAATTTTAATAAATTCATGATAAATATTGCCTTGCTCGAGATCCCAATGTCTGGGTGAACCTGCTTCAAAACCTTGTACATGCAAATAGCGAAAGATTCCGTCCTGCGCTTCTTCCTCTTTTTCTTCTCACCAGCTTTAACGACCTTCTGTGCCTTTCCGGTCTTCTTAACAGCTTTCCCAGATGCTTGAGGAGGCATTTTCAGAGTCTATGAATGAAGAAATCCAAAAAATTGCCATTGGACACTCTACTTTTATTCAGTGTGACTCTTTTAGCAGTGCAGTTTCCCCACTCGTCCTAACCAAGGTTAAAAATGAATTTTGTTGCTGACTTCTGTTCCTAAGACTAGTTTCGTAAAAAATCGTCTCCATCTCTAATAAAAGAGAAAGGAGGTTTGCCTGGTTCAACTCTTCCTTCATATAGAAGTGGCAAGAAAATTACCGTCGGGATTGCCGATGATAAGGAATTCAAATTTAACTCAAAATGCTTCGCTTAATCTAATCTGATTATTGAAGCAGATCATATTAGATGAATAATTTATCAGGCGCAATGATTCAAGGCCAAGGCAAGCGACGACTTGCTCCATCAGCTTTCATGATGCCTCTTTGTAATAAGACTTCCAAATTAAAATATAAACTGAAATCTTCCAGTCTATTAAAAACTGTAACCTACGGATTGATGCTAATTGGAGGTCGACTTATAGGTCTCACATATGGGCCAATGAATTATAATTGCCAAGGCTGTTGATCCTTAACAAGCTCTGGTTGGCCACTGCTGAATTATGATTACCAGCATTCAACCAAAATCAAAGGTCACTGGTATGGGGCAGTGCAGTATTAGATATTTATTAAAGTTAAATGAAACCGAAAGATACTGTTGACCATGCCAAAAAGACACTGCTGACTGCTACACTCATAGTCATAGTGAAGGTCATTGATCACTGATGATCTATGAGTTTTTAGTCTCAACTGTAAGCCAGTTCAGTAACTGGAAGTCGAAACTGAAGGTTACTATTGACTGTAAAGAAACGGAATCGCTTACCGTCAAACCAACAACTATTAAAACTATTGCTCACTGATGACCTATGGTTTTTTAATCATTAGTGCAGTGCAGTGCAGGTTTGTTGCAGCGACAACGCTTGCTAAACCAGCTGATGATTAGTACCTGTTAGCATAAAGTAATATAGCGGTAAAGCAATTTTTGGAAGATTCTGATTAGAACGATGCTAACTTCAGAAACGCAGATCCTTCTCTAATTAATACGTTACACTATAATTTGGAGTCTTCAGACTGCGTTTTTATCATTTCACTTTGTACATTTACCCACCCCCCCAATTTCTGGACTCTTGCTCGGAAACCATCCGTCGGAAATGTCGGAGCACAAGGTTGATTTAGCAGTCTGATCTTTGAGAATTGTTTTGGTGCACCTGTGGTACAGTTTACCATGGGAGAACACCCTGTTGTTATACCCTCAAGGAAAGGGGGACACGTACATATAGTCAAATACTACGCAGGGTCTCATCCACACCTTTCTTTACGGCCTGCCAGTCTTTTTTCCATAACCAAGTTCAAGAATCGCCATGGAGGGCCATTTTCAAGTGTTTCATTTGAAATTAACATCGATAAACTTTATCAGTTAGTAAGCATCTTTTGCATCGATTAAGCTATAAGTAATAAGATAATAGATTATCCGTTAAGAAAATTTATTTATAGGCACTGAGTTGGTATTTATCGTGTTACTTGTCAGACACGATTCGTAATCTATTAAATTCCATTTACAGGAAAATAATTTTGCTATTAAAAGAGTATTAAATGTTAAATATTCAGCTTAATGAATTCCATTTTAGCACGCAATATCTGAAGAGTTTTCTTGTTTTACATTGAAACAAAAATACAAATTAGTTATGTTAATGACAAAAATCTAAATTAGTTTATGGGGGAATTAATTGCATCATTAACTGATCGTTTTCACGGATTGTTTTAGGCACGAAAAGGGGTAATGCTTACATACAAACACTTGCATTTAATTCTCTTAAAAATTTTGGGATAAAGATTAAAAGGGTTTGAAATAATTTATTTTCGATAACCATATACGATGCAAAAATTGTTTAGCATAATTCTTGGGTAGATGAAGGAAGTGTAATTTGCAGATGCCTTTCTTATTCTCCATAGCTCTGCATTACTGAACAGTGACTAAAAGTGTCATTTATATGCAAATTCAACAATCTATTTAAAATAAATGATTTTATATTTTTCATATCTTGGAAATGTTTTTACCAAATCTTGATAACTTCGTAAGAATTTCAGCAAATGAAAATATTTTACCTCGTATTTGCTGGCTAAGATAAGAAGAATACTCGTCATAACATTATCACATGTCTGCATTCGCCACTGTCTTGCGCTCGTCTAGATGATACTTTTGAATTACATAACTTAGTTACAGTCACAGTTGCACCGCCATTTCCTACATATATATACAGGGTGTTTCGAAACTAATGGGCAAAAATTAAAGGGGTGATAAAGATGCGTATTAGAAATGCCTTCAAGATTAAAGGTACATTAATCCGTGAATAACACATATGCACTGAAATCAGGCTGCGCTGCTAGCTGTTGCAAAAACCAACGTGCAAACTCGACACGTGGCGGATAATCTGCAGGTATCAAGGTTTGCACTTTCTGCGCATGGTAGGGGTGTAATCCTTCGTATCGTAATACTCACGAAGCAATTGACTGGGACACATTTACGGCACCTCTCGTGTGCTAATATCCGAACGATCTTCCACTCTTTGCAGAATGTACTCAACAACGTGTGGCATTCGCACACTCCTGCCGCGCCCTGTATCATGCATGCTGGTGACAAAGAATCCTGTTTCACACAGGCACCGATGCAATCGCTCGAACATTTTTCGGTCTGGCATGTCTCTTCGCGAAAAACGCTGTCTATACAAGTCTTTCGGCTTCCAGAACATTCCCATTCGCGGGACCACACATAAAATGCATATCCGCCTTTTCCTGTTTACTGTACGTCGACATGCCTTCACAAATCTACGCTAGAAATGACGACGTGTAAGAAAACTCGCGCTTTATGCTTTCCATTACCGCGCTGTCTAGCGGTTTACTTGCTTGTTTAGATGCTTTCTATCACCCCTTAAATTTTTGCCCATGAGTTTCGAAACATCCTGTATCTATTTATATATATATATACGAATTTATTGCGGTCTATCTAAAATCTGTGAAATTTTTATGAAATAAACTGTAAAGATTAAAAAAGGAAATATGTTTTTGCTTCCCATTATATATTGTTGGAATTTAGGATATAAATTCGTATTTCAGAGAACTGAAGGACAGACATTATAAGTCATGGATACTTTGAGAAGCGGCGTCCCACTAGTGGACAAATTTTTAAGAACTTTGAATGCTGAGAACTCTATCTGCTTTCGATCTGAGGCAAATATAATGTTCAAATACAAGCGTTATTACAAATACGAGCCAATTTTCCTTAGGAAGTCCTCCACGAAAACAGCTCTCTTCTTATGCAGATAGCTCTTATATATTTTCCCGTATTCAAATAACTTAGCCTAACATTTGAAAAGCCGCGGTTGCAGAAAATGTAGTTTTTTTTTTTTTAGTTTGATTCTTGTATGGCTGCTGGATGTATTTCTGTGTGTTCCGATTAGGTTTTTAGTCTTACATATTTCCTGCAAATGGATCGTTCTTCTAGCCAGGTCCATACCTGCATCTGATACTGCTGACTGAAAGAACGAAGGAACAGAAAAGAAAAATATACCGATGCAGGAATTCCAGAGTAATTCTTTCATATGTGAATTTCTAGTTTACTCTCCATTTTCATTATGATGGAAGATTTTAATGCTTCTATTGTGACAATACACATTCTTGAGATTCATTTAATTTATCTGAAAGTTAATTTTTATGTTAAAGCAACTTTTCTTTAATTTCGTTTTCAAAACACCTCATTTTTCCAAAAAGTTAATAAGCTAGCGTGCATATATTTAAATGAGGTAGAAAGTAGTAGTATGTATTGGAATGTTTTGGAAGGCGATTTTAGAGCGTGTTACGCCTGCTTGAGTGTCACGTTGTTATCTTGATTCACAAGCAGTTAGGTTTCTGTGGTGCTGAGAGCTTCTAGTAATTAGATTTGTTACTCCGACAATTCATTAAGATTAATTGATTAATTGATTTCATTAAGGCTTAAATTAAGCGTGATACACGACTCATGTAGACCTGTACTGTTACAATTTCAAGTTAATGTACTTAATCAGCTAGTTACAAAAGTGAGAGTACATAGATAAGAACATAAATGCAATATACAGTTATTAGAATCATAATAGAGATATAAACAATGTTCTGCCATTCAATAAGGTTTAAATATAGTACAAAAGATACAATAAAGAAACCGAATTATAACAAAATTATCCTCCATTCAGGAAATATACTATGCACTACAAACTGAAGCATTCAAAAATTAATGCTGAAACTGTATATATTACATTCGACAGGTAAAGGACCAATTGTACTCTTGCCAGACGCCTGTCACATAAAATTTAAACTTGGATATTGCATGTTACATATGAGTGGGTACAGTGATTGCGTAAACATATGTCATAAAATGATTGTATTTGGATAAAGCATGTTATAATAAGTGACGATACATAAACGAGCAATCAAAAGTACCAAAGATGAAATATTAACAATTTTCTGCCGTTCAGTAAAGTAGGCCGATTCATAACAATCTTGTCTGCTAAACAGAACATGTACTATGCACTACAAACAAATATGTACAAAAACATTAAAACGGAAACTTAACATGAATTGACAGCATATAATTGTCAGGCAAACAACCAAATGGAAATCGTTCCATGCACCAGCCACATAAAACCAAAACAGTACTTAGGTAAGGCATGTAACATAAGTGAGGATACTTTGCTATGAGGACACATTAGCCATAAAATTAAATTAGTACTTGGATAAGACATATTATCAATACACAGCATAGCCTTCAGAAATATGAAGGGCTTTAAGATGGAGCTTTTCATTATCTGGCAACCTCCGTTCTACAAGACGACCATTAATTTGTTTCCTGCGTCCTTGATAGAGAGCGGTTTTATTTTCTGTGAGGTGAGATGTTCTGCAGTTCCTTTGTACGTAGCCTTCACGTACGGTGGAACTGCAGAACGACAAACTGCAGGCCTTCACGTACGAAGGAACTTCTTCGTACGCCAGCACAGCAGTTCCAACCCTTTAGAGTCGGTTTGTTGCCATTCCTGTTCCTTGTCAAAGCGTTGACTTGCTTGGTTAAATAGTCTAGACGAGAAGTCAGTTAATCCAATGGCTCTTGGACTTGAGCAACTTTGATTGGGTGGCGGTCTCTACGAGTTGCTGGGCTGTCTCGAATTTCATGGCGTACACCAGAGCGCTTTTTAAATCCTAGACATTCGCCATTCGCAGAGCTTTCTGTATTTTAGGATCCCGGATGCCATCGATCCTCCTGGAGTGTTTCTGTGGGTTTCCGTTGACGATATTTTAACAGAAGCCTGCTGTAGTCTTTTAAACATTTCTCCGCAAAGTGTAGCTCCAAGACGCCGGATAGAGCTTCGAAGTCTAGCCTGTGATTTTTGTGTAGAGTTTGAAGAATATCAACTGCATCTGCTCTCAGAAAAGCGGCGAGATGGCACGCCTCAGCTTGAGAATCCTATCCCTTCGCATCTGCCACTATAGAAAATTGTGTCTTAGGAGGTCTCACCATCATATGTGGATAGCTTTATAGAGGGACGACAAGGCATAGGTAAAAATTTTAAACCTGCAGTGTTGCTTCCTGCTGTAGCTACGAATTTCTTTACGATATCAACTTCTTTGACGACCAGAGAGACCTTGTCATTAATTTGTTGTTCGACGGCCAAAAACTCTTTCTTCTATTTGTTGTTCCACGTC
>KK120991.1:30955-54499 GCA_000611955.2 Stegodyphus mimosarum | reverse complement strand
CTCTTTCTTGAATTTCTCCAACTGTGTCTTCAACCATGTCTATTCTACCTTCCATAGCCTTGTATATGTTTTGCATTATGCAGGTAATTTCTCTTTTAATTCTTCTTGACCCACTTCAAGCTTATCTTGAACAACTTTCATCTCTTCTTTAACGGAGTCTTGATCAGTTTACATCTTTTCTTGAATAGCTTTCATCTCTTCTTTAACGGAATCTTGACAAGCATTCATCTCTTCTTTGATGAAGCTGACGGTCAAGTGACCCTCTTTTCTTGGAATGCAGCAAAGGCAACGAAGAGCAACTGTCTTAATTGCTCATCGATACCGGCACTCAATCCCATTTCTGACACCAAAATTGTTGCACGTGCGAGTTCGCAAAAGATTGAATGCACACAGGTCCGATGATAAGTTGATAAAATTTATTTTATCAAATGAAGCACTTCAGAGTTCTGGTGCTTTCTACAGAAATAATCGTACAGATGTTCACAGTATCACAGAGTACAATCAGTAAGTACACTTCTGAACGTTAAGCCCAATGCAATGCAAACCGCATCTAAAAGGCGAAGCTTTCAATACACCGAAGTCGTTCTGAACTAACAGCTCATAACAACAGCTGAGAGCAGGTGCTCTCTCCGGTCTTATATAGTTGTCACCCGGCTGCCGAGGTATTTTTAGTACTTTCTGCTTCTCGCAATTCCTGAAAGGCATATGAGGGCTGAATTATGGTTACAGCTACAGAGAACATCAATTACAGTTATTCAGTTGCTGTGCCTATTACGGTGATACAAAGGCCGGATCAAAATGTCACCAAATTATTGCCATGTTTGAGACTTTAACCTATCCTTCGCCCAAATTTTAGTAAATTACTTACTTAAATTAAAAACAAAATTCGTGAAAAGAATAAAGTACGAAGAATTTTGCAAAATACTAGAAATCGGTAATTTAAAATTAAACTTCGCACTTTCCAGAATGAGATCAAGTTATCATGTGACCAGTTCTTCCAATCACAATACAAGAATTATCTTCAATCCTTAATGACCAATGATAACAGTCTTGGGCGTGCATCTGCCAGACTACGCAAACAGAAAACATTCATTCCGTCGCTAGTTGTGGACGCAGTGGTGGCTCATACAGACACGGAGAAAGCTGAGCTTTTAGCTAACAGCCTCCAAACACAATTTACACTCCATAATGAAGGTATTTTTCCGAATAACGCGAATACCTTCCAACAAGATATTGAAACATTCTTAAAATCTCCTTTTCGGAGAGAACTTTCTTATACTACACTTGTAAGGTTTTAGTTAAACTAACCAAGTTTTATTTTAATTTAAATCTTTCTATCTCCTCTCTGTTTCAACTTCCCGTCAGAAGAAGCGCGCGTTCTCAGCTTATGCTAATTTGGAGTACATACAAGTACTATTTAAACCAGAGGTAGAAACCTCTCAGTGTGAGAGAGCTTTAGTCTCAGATCACGGTCATTCTGCTCGACGTTCGTCTGACCAGCTAGCAGCTAAATTTATAAGCCATAGTGCTTACTACGTGATTGCATATTGAAACAAATTTGAAGTGCGCTAGTACTAGTATATCTTGCTACGCACCCTTTTAGTCAGAGGCCAAACTCCGCGAATTGCTCTGTGAGCAAAGTTTAATTTAAGTTCTATTTAAATTTAGTTGAAATTTATTTGATTGTTAAGTTAGGCCCAAGTGCGGTCTTTTACTTTCTGTATCCCTCCCGAGTTGGGAAGTGTGTAAATAATAGTGATTTAATAAAAGAGGATTTCAAATCCCTTTCAAGTGCAGTTATTCGCCAATACAGTATCTACACCAGAACATAGCGTATTTTTCGCTCCCTGTTCCAGTTCAGGACTTGAGAAGAAGAACCCTTGTAAGTACTTCACCATGTTTTCAAAGAACATACACAGAACACTCAGTCCTGATAGTGGCGCCCGAACAAAAAGAAGAGGATGGCCTCAAAGACAAGAAGACGAACCTGAGATACCTGCTGTACCTGTCCAGAATCCTGAGATAGCACCTCCTGGCATAGAAGGATTCGGCTACATCGTGCAAACCATGCGAGCAGCCATGAAGCCAGCGGCAAGTTTTGACGGCAAGACAGCCGTAATCAATTTCCTGGAAAAGCTAGACTCCCACTTCATGCTATATCCAGTCCACGAATTTCAGAAAGTCGCTCTTGCTACCAGCGCTTTGAAGGGCCAAGCGCTAAGTTGGTTCAAGTGCATCGGAAAGAATCTCTTGGGGGAACCAGGAAGCCCCACATATACGTATGAAAATTTCAAGAATTCCCTAGTGAAAGCATTTCCTGTAGTACGAGATCGAGCCAGACTGGAAGCTGAACTGTTTAGTCGATATCAAGAAAAAATAGAAGATTTGTCTAATTTTATTTTGAGAAAAATTCAAGTTTTCAAGCTTTTGTATGGAAGTCGCCCGGATCCTGAAATTATTCAAGTTATACTTCCTAGGCTACTGCCCCAAGTTCAAGATTTCATCGAACTAAGAAATCCAACAACATTAGACAGATTATTTGAGCTCGCGGTACAATTTGAAAGCCGAAGAACAGCCGACAACGAACGACGACGCCAATTTGAGCGAAGAAGTCAGTGGAGTTCGCCAAGACCGCAGCAAAAGCAAAATCAAAGTTACGGGAATAAGGCGAAGCAATGGCCGAAGAAAGATGTGTCTCCTAAATCGAGCGGCGAACGAAGGGAATTCAATAGAAGAACAAGCAAAGATTCCGAGGGCAACCAAAATAAGAAGAATTTAAACTAAGATGGATTTCTTCAAGGAAGGTGAAGAAGTCCGAAGCAGCGCAAAACCCTTCCAAAATCAATTTAAACACCGTGGTCGTGAAGAATTTGAGTTTACCGAAGATTGAAGTTCTAATTAACAACATACCGGCGACAGCCCTCTTGGATACAGGAGCTCAAAGCAGCTTTGTATCGGAAAGATTCTTCAAAAAGCACTTTCGCCGTTACAGAATTTTTAGTGCAAGAGACACGGATGTCATAGCGGCCCAAGGGGAAAAGAGTAGCTGTTTAGGAAAAGTACCGTTGTTCGTGCGTATCAACGACGAGCAGGTAAAGCTTCTGTTTTATATTGTGCGAAACCTGCAAACATGTATTATTCTAGGTAAGGACTTTTTTAGGTTGGCAGAAGCAAAAATTGATTTCAAAGGGGGAGAGTTGACTTTAAATATGAAAGCAATAGAAATCAAGAATGATAAGCCCCCGCAGCTGGACTTGCAACATTTGCCAGTAGAAGAAAAGGAAAAAATACAGGGACTGGTAAGTCAATTTTCGAATTTATTTAGTGATGTACCGGGTTTCACACAGGTTGTGAACCACGACATTGAGACGATGGGGATGCTAGCCAGTTAGGCAAAAGCCTTACCGCTATGACAGGGTCAAAGAAGAAATAATTGAACATCATATTAAAGAGATGTTAAAGAACGTTGTCCTGTGTAGGAAAAATAAAGATTATCCGATTACGCACCCGAAGCGGTGGCGTTTTGCTATAGATTATCGCAAGTTAAATTCAGTTACAAAATATCCTGTATATCCGTTGCCGATAATTGAAGAAATAATTCGAAATATTTCGTCTACAAAATACATGACTACGTTAGATCTTACGAATGGCTATTTTCAGATTGGGGTAAAACCCGAAGACGTACACAAAACCGCGTTCATAACGAAATCTGGTACGTACGCATTTCTTAGAATGCCGTTCGGATTATCCGGCGCGCCGGCAACGTTCCAAAGATGTATGGACATCGTCTTAAGACCAGTCCTTGGTAAAAGCACGTTCATATATTTAGACGATATTATAATTACGAGTAGTACTCTAGAACAACACTTACAAGATTTAAGAAAAGTATTTTCATTGTTAAACGAAGCTGGTTTAAAGATAAATGCGTCTAAATGTAAATTTGCCGCAAAAGAGTTACGTTATTTAGGATTTAAAATTTCCCAAAAGGGAATCGAAACGGATCAGTCAAAAATAGTAGCCATTAGAAATTATCCTGTTCCTAAAACAGCGAAGAAATTATCGTCGTTTCTCGGGATGTGTTCATATTACCGGGCTTTCATTAAAGACTTTGCAAAAATAGCTGAGCCACTGCTAAAGTTGAAAAGAAAAAAAGCTAGGTTTTCGTGGTCAGCAGAAGCCAACTTGGCGTTTCAAAAATTGAAAGACGCATTGACTCAAGCTCCCGTCTTAAAATTTCCAGAAGGGGATAAGGGATTAGAGATTTCAGCGGACGCTTCAGATTTCGCGATTGGTGCAGTGCTTTCCCAAAATGGTCAGCCCGTGGCTTTTTTCAGCCGAACATTAAATGAAACCCAAAGAAACTATTCCGCAACAGAGAGAGAAACTCTCGCAGTGTTAGCATCAGTACAGAAATTTCGTGTGTTCTTTGGAAGTTCTCCAGTAACTGTATATACCGACCACGCGGCGGTCACTAGACTCTATTCTGGAAAAAATTTATCACCCAGATTAATAAGGTGGGCTCTCAAATTACAGGAATATAACCTAATAATTAAACATACGCCGGGAAAAGAAAATGTTGTGGCAGATGCTTTAAGCAGAATTAACTTAGATGAAAATGGAAGTGTAATTAAGATAGCCATGTTAACATCCAAAGTATTAGATTCTCGTGAAACAGTAATAGCCGAACTCAAAAAAGATCCGGAGTTCAAAAATATATACAATTATTTGGCCGACCCTGAGAATTTCAATCATCCGGATATTGTGCCGATAAGAAATAGGGCCGAAAATTACGAATTAATTGACGGACTGTTATTCTATACGAAAGCTACTAATGAGAATCATGAATATAGACCGGTTATCCCAGCTAGCATGAGGTTGAATGTATTAGAAGAGTTGCATGATTGTGCCATTTCGGCTCATTTAGGTATAAGAAAAACTGTTCAGAGAGTTCGCGAGGCAGTTTTCTTTCCAGAACTGCAAAAGTTTACTAGGGCGTATGTCCAGTCGTGCCCAACATGTCAATTAAATAATTATGTTAATTTCCGCCCGGCCGGGTTCCTAAATAGTATTAAATCAGAATTCCCAAATCAAATAATAGGCATCGATTTACTTGGACCTTACCCTCGAAGTAAAGTTAATAAAAGCCGATATCTTTTAGTTATAGTGGATCATTTTAGCAAATGGTTAGAGTTAATTCCGTTAAAACGCGCGTCTGCAAAAATTGTAGTAGATTCAATTCTAAATAAGTATATTTTAAAATACGGGGCGCCCCTAAAAGTTATTTCAGACAATGGTCCTCAGTTTGTTAGTAAAATGTTTGAGGAAATGTGTGCAAAACTGGGCATACGTCATCTAAAGATGGTCCCGTATCGTCCGCAGTCAAACATAGCGGAACGGGTGAATAGAAATGTAATGAAAATAATTCGAAGTTATGTGAAAAACTATCACTCTACCTGGGATAGCCATATAAATGAATTTGCATTTGTCCTTAGGACCGCCAAACACGATACTACACAAAAACACCCGCTGAACTGTTTCTTGGAAGAAAAATTTTAACACCCTTAGATAAACTTTTCTTTGTCCAGGAAAGGGCAGAAGAATTTAAAATAAGTGATATACAAAAGTTGATACGGGAAGCGACGGGAAATATAGAAACGGCGCAGAGAAAACAAAAATTATATTATGACCAAAAAAGAAGAGGGGTCAAGTACAATGTGGGAGATGAAGTTCTAAAAATAAAACATAACTTGTCAAATGCCCCAGAAGAAAAGGCGGGGAAATTCTTTCCGCGTTTTGAAGGCCCTTTCATAATTGAAAAAATTACAAAGGCAGTGGTTATATTAAAACGAAATGACGGACACACAATGACGGCAAATGTTGACCAGACAAAGCCGTTCTATAATCGCAACAGAATGCCAATACTTAAAGATTTTTTTCAGGATCCGAGCCAACGTAGTCACAAGGAAGATGTACTTCAGCAAAAACAGCAGGAACCAGCTACAACGGCATTGAAAAGTCAGAAAAAGAAAGCTCCTCCTCAACAAAGTAGAAATAAGAACCAAAAATGTGGATTCAAAAGAAAGTCTCACGAAGCAGGTGACCAGATCTACGAACGGACCTACGAGCATACCAAGAGAAGAAAGCAGAATGGGCAAGGAAAGCCCAATGTATCCAAAAGAACTGCGGAATCATCGGACAGGTGCCTGAGAAGCAAGAAACGTCGATTGCAGCCTGAGAATCAACGTCCCGAATACAGCAGGAACCAGGACCAGCAACGAACAAGGGCCCAGGAGAGAAGGGCCCAGTCCACCAAACGTCCAGCAGAGCAACCTCCTCTTCAGGGGAAATATCCGAGGATACAACGACGGAATTTCAAAAGGAAAAGAGATGAGCAACCTCCCAAGGACCAAAAACAAAAATCCAGGAGACTGAACCAAGCTGCAACATACTCAACTTTCAAGGATTGGGCCAAGAAAAGGATGGATGACTATAACAAGATAAGTAAAATTTCGTATTCAAAAGTTTAGATAATTTTCGAGTGTACTGCAAGTTGCAGGGTCGATTTTACCTCAAGCGAGGTTGAGTTTTACGCCAAGTGGGCGATAAGTTCTCATCGTGAAAGAAAAATGTTTTTGTTAAAAAGAATTTGTAATTCTTAAAGACTTAAAATTACTTAATGTTTGTAAAATAGATGCTTAAGCATTGTATATAGATTAATTTTGTAAAAGCAATGAATTGCTGAAAAGAAAATGTTAACTTAATGATTTTGTATGACGCTTTGTCGAAAGACTTGTGAAATGTCTAGAAGGAAAAATCGGAAAATTGAAAAACACGATTTAGTCTGTGGACTACTATTTCAATGTAATGTGATATTTCAAGAAAGTACCTTGAGAAAGGAATAGGAAGCACTTGCTGTAAGCTTAGAAATTTAACCTACATTTGTATTTCATGACTGCTATGAAATTGTTAAAGTGTTATAAAATGTAACAAATAATATTATGCTAGCAATGCACGTTAAGTGCAATATCAATGTGAATTATATGTGCAAACTGCGAATTGTATGCATGAAAAGTTAAAGTTTGAATAATTTTAGAATGCAAGTGTTAAATAGGCTCTCCACCAAATACACTTAAAGTGTTAGACATAAAGCTAGTGAGAACCTCAGGTTTAGCTGGTTATAGGGCGTTTTTTGAGGTCTCGTATGTCAAGTTCTAACTAATGTTAGTCGATCGTAGGTGGAAGATTTGAACACCCCGAACACAGAAAACCCGCAATGGCGGTTTGCTTTGCATCAAACACCGGTGAGAGAGCATTGGGGGAAGAATTTAATTGTGCTTGAATGATAATGTGTGTGTGCGAGTTTACACAGGTAAGAATAAAGAATTGTACCCAGAAATTACTATTATTACGTTATACTAAAATTTCTTTCCTTCCAGATTTTGCTGGAAGGAGTAAGACTCTTGAAAGAAAAATGTTGAAGATTGTTATTCCAGAAAATTTCGTCTGTAAGTAACAGTTTTCACAAACAGATATTGCCTTGTAAGAGTTGGTCTAAGTTTAGAAAAGTTAAATTTTGACTATTTGTTTAGAATTTCGAGTTTCACCATGGTCCGTTTGGACCTTAATAGTTTAAATTTCGGAAGTCAGGCGGGAAGTATGTAAGGTTTTAGTTCAATGTTTTATTTTAATTTAAATCTTTCTATGTCCTCTTTGTTTCAACTTCCCGTCAGAAGAAGCGCGCGTTTTCAGCTTATGCTAATTTGGAGTACAGCCAAGTACTATTTAAACCAGAGGTAGAAACCTCTCAGTGTGAGAGAGCTTTAGTCTCAGATCACGGTCATTCTGCTCGACGTTCGTCTGACCAGCTAGCAGCTAAATTTATAAGCCATAGTGCTTACTACGTGATTGCATATTCAAACAAATTTGAAGTGCGCTAGTACTAGTATACCTTGCTACGCATCCTTTTAGTCAGAGGCCAAACTCCGCGAATTGCTCTGTGAGCAAAGTTTAATTTAAGTTCTATTTAAATTTAGTTGAAATTTATTTGATTGTTAAGTTAGGCCCAAGTGCGGTCTTTTACTTTCTGTATCCCTCCCGAGTTGGGAAGTGTGTAAATAATAGTGATTTAATAAAAGAGGATTTCAAATCCCTTTCAAGTGCAGTTATTCGCCAATACAGTATCTACACCAGAACATAGCGTATTTTTCGCTCCCTGTTCCAGTTCAGGATTTGAGAAGAAGAACCCTTGTAAGTACTTCACCATGTTTTCAAAGAACATACACAGAACACTCAGTCCTGATACACTTTCCGAGGTCAGTAATTATATTACTAGGCTAAAACCCAGTAAAGCACCCGGACTGTACTCTATTTCTAATCGTATGATTAAATATCTCTCTTCTAAATTTGTTTTCTCAATAGTAATGGTTATTAACTTTATGTTATTACATTGCTATTTTCCTGATAGCTGTAAACGTGCACTTGTAGTGCCTATTCCAAAACCTGGCTTATGCCATTCTAGCCCTCAAAATTACAGACCTATGAGCCTCCTATCCTCGTTATCAAAGATATACGAGTTTATATTGTTTGAACGTTTGAATGTTTTTCTCCGGAATCAAAATATTCTTATTGATGAACAATTTGTTTTCCGTAAAAAGCACTGTACAACGCGCTAGCTCCTCTGGACAGTCGAGTACATTTATGAAGGTTTCCGCAATAAAATGCTTACTGGCGCTTTATTCCTTGATATAGCCAAAGCATTTGATAGGACTTGGCATATAGGTATTACGATCAAGCTCATACGACTTAGTTTTCCTGCTCAATTAATT
The DNA here is from genome assembly GCA_000611955.2 of Stegodyphus mimosarum. NCBI lineage: Eukaryota > Metazoa > Arthropoda > Arachnida > Araneae > Eresidae > Stegodyphus > Stegodyphus mimosarum. The sequence continues at coordinate 45,674 of KK120991.1, read as the reverse complement.
CACATTATTAACTCGTATCTCACTAATGGTTCTTTTTCTGTACGAGGTAATACTATCATTTTTAAACCCCGTCCAATCCTTAGTGGCATAGCACCCTTATTGACCGTCAAATTTTCAATATCTTTATTAATGACTAAACTACCAAGTGTCACTCTCGCTCCCTTTATGCAGATGACACGGCCATCCGAGCTCAACACAAACGCCTGGATTTGCTGGTCAGAGTTATCTCTCTAGTCTTGAGCTCTGGTTCATTACCTGGAAAATCAAAATTAATGTTGCTAAATGTGCTGCTATAATTTTCCACAAGTCCCATCTCCCATACCCTATCATTAAAGCTTTTTGACGATTACATTCCCTAGTGTAATTCGTATAAATACCTTGGTGTTACCTTGGATTCAAAATTAATCTGGCGTCTTCATATTGAGAATGTTCTCAAAAAAGCGAAGATAGTCAGAATCCAACTCCTTATTAGCTCCTCCTTATTAGCTCGAAACAGCCATCTGTCTATTGAAAACAAAGTTCTTCTCTATACTTCGATTATTCGACCAATTTTTGTGTATGCCTGCACCATCTGGGCCGCTGCATCTAAGACACGTATATTAAAACTTCAATCCTTTCAGAATAAGACCCTTCGTTTAGCCCTTAATGCACCCTGGTATGTTCGTAATGACGTAATTCATTCCGACCTTAACATTAAACCTATTGATGTCTTAATTAAAAGACTTAGTCAAAATTTGTTTGCCAAAATTGAACAGATTGATAATCGTGCTTTACAAATGCTGCCTGCCTACGATTCGTCGATCCCAAGCTCCTCAAAAACGACCACGGTCTGTGATTGGACGGGAGTACAGGATCTTCCCTCCTGCTAAAAGACGACGATCCCCCCCAGCCTTCAGTTCCAGCGACGACGCCGTTCACTAAATTGCTCCAGATATCCCTCACACATGATTATCAATCTGTTTCTTTTAAATATCACATCATTTACTGCAGATTTAATCTGTCAAATTGCTATTCACCGGTAAGTAGTCATTACACTATTAGGATATAACTATATTATAATCCATGTGACCAAGCAGCCTATTAGTCGTAAAATCTTTCCTATCTGCTTTATCTTTGGTATTGTATTCATGTTATAAAATTATAAAATACCCCCCCCAAAATTATTAAAAATCTTAAAATACCAAAAAAATTCTGTATTCTTCCTCCTCAGTGGTTAGCGCGTTAGACTCGAGACCGAAAGGTCCCGAGATCGAGTCTCGCTAATCGATGCTTAATTTTTCCGAACTTATAATATTTTTATAAGCTCTTCTTTTTGTCTCTGTAATTTTTCTCAAGTCATGTCGATTTCCTTTTAATTTTTCCTTAATGTCTTTCATGTATTTTTTCCTATTTCTGCTCCCTTTTATTAACTATGATGTGGAGGTAGAGGGTTCTTTACCCCAGGCACTCCGTAATAATTAATCCTTGGATCCTTGGATTTGAGACTTTTGTGATTTATCGCCGAATTTGGAGACAAAAATTAGTCGCCAAAACCGTTGATAGAACGATGTTTTTCATTTTTTGAGTTTCTCTCAAAATTTAGATATTTTTTTTAAAACATTTTAGTTGTAAAACAAATTAAAATTTCATTTTATAACGTTATTTATAAAATGTGTTGACTGAACCTATTTAAAGTTTTCTCCAAGTAGTCATAAATTATTGAGGCACTGATTTTGTTTAAAAATATACTACAATTTTTAAGAATTCGAATTTTCTTCAAAAAAATTTTTTTACAAATTTTTTAGTTCTACATTTTAGAATGAAAATAGATTCACTTAAAATAAATCTGCAACTATCAATAGAAATTCGAAGTGATTCATTCTACGAATCAGAAATTTTTTTATGTACACTAAGCACTAAATCATGTATCTGACAAATCTATTATTTTAAGGATTTTACAAAATTCCTTATCTGAAAAAGTACGTCGAGGATAACAATTAAATTTTTATTTTAACATAATAATAATAATAATAATAATAATATGCAGTTTTTATAAGCAAAACATTTTGCAAAAGTTTTAATAAATTTGCTCCCTAACTAATATTATAAATGCGAATGTGAGTTTGTGTGTTTGTTTGTTACGCTTTCAAGCCTTAATTACTTAACCGATCATCATTAAATTTTCAAGAAATATTTGTTATATATTAGAAAAGGTTATAGGCTATAAAATGTAACTTATCTGTTGAAACTTAAACTATATAATAGGTTTTATAGCTTAAAATGATTGCATAAACATTAAATGTTGAAAGTTTCATAACGATAAGTTAAACGATGTAAAAGTTTGTCTGCGCGCGCAGGTGCGTGGTGTAAACTACGCAAAACGTTTTATAGCCTATTACTTAGACCTTTTCTAATATATCAAAAATATTTCTTGAAAATTTCATGATGATCGGTTAAGTAATTAAGCCGTGAAAGCGTAACATTTATTAATTATTTTTATTTGTTTAATTTAATTTATTATTTAAAATCCTTCAGGATTTCCGGCTTTTGGCTCTTCTTTCACAAACATTTTTCAGTCATTAGGAAATATACGTAGCAGTTTTACTAGATTTTGTGGCGATATACCCCGCGTAATTACAAAATATCCGCGGCCTATAGGTATTGAAGAAGGGTAGTATTTACTGAAATTTTACGCGGAGTGTATTCTTAAAATTCACGTGGAGTTGAAATTTATTTGAGGACATTAACGCGAGCGAAGCCGCGGGTAAAAGCTAGTATTATCACGAATAAAATACCTGACGGCAGAAAGTAATTGTTCTGCACATGTGATTTTTTCTTTCTTGTATTATTATTTGAGAATTACATTGAAAAATAAACAAGGAACAAAACATAAAAAGTTAAATAAAGACTTTTAAGAGTCTAAATTCTGTAAAACTTCAACGAATCTAATGTACGAATTAAATCTCAGAAATGAATACTTTATTTTCTGGCTACCTTATAAGATTTTAAACAAACAAATAAACCAAACTCTAGACAAGTAGACATTTTACTGTTTATAGAAATTCTAATTATAAAATATGTGAATGAGTTTTAGTGCTTTGCTTTATCATTTTCCACTTGATTTTAATGTAACTCAATGAAGAACTTTAAGTAGTCAAGATTGTAAAATATTAATGTAAAATTTATATGAAAAACCTGTACATACTACATCATCGAAATTTATATTCAACGATGGGTGAGCCGACTCGATAATACGTTTTAGAGTGGTCTTATTTATTGTTTATACAGCATTCCTTTCGAAGCATCTAGCGTCTAAAATATTCCATTTAATAACGGAAGACTCCCTAGATAGGAAAGCAAAAGCCATTCTTTTGTTGCTGCCGACATCTCACATGAAATTTTGTGGTATCTTTTACGAGGAAAGCTGATCGTAACTTAAGAGTTTATAGGAAGTGGAAAAAGGCAAAAAGTGATGTTTATGAAAATGGTCCCCTTTGCCGGTAGAGGGCGGTAATGAGTTTTATCTTCAAGTTCTTTTATTTCAAAAAACAACTCAATGCAGTCGGAATTATATTTTGTTTCTTTTGGATAATATTTTATGAAGGAAAAGTATTCTTTTCCTTAGTTACACAAAGAAACTTCAAGCGTACTTTTCTGATTTCGTCTTTTTCATTTTTATTTCTCCAACATCAAAGCTCATAATTTTTGTTTTCTTGCTTGCAAGTCTTGCTTTGCATTGCTAAGCATCTGGCTTTGTTTTTTATGAATTTATTACGTATCGCATTATTTTCAGTTTTGGAACTTACAAACTAAAATATTTAGTGATAAATACCACAGAGGCAGATGGGAAATCTTATTATTTCAATCTTAATTTCATACAGGTTTATGAAACATGCATAAAATTAACTAAAATTTTCAGTATTTTTAAAATATGATAATGATTTAGTAAATAAACATTTTTACGTTTTCAATGCCGAATATTTTAATTTGGCTCATTTAAGTGATGCACTGGATGCGTCAATATATGTTAAATTTGAAATAATTTGAATTTCAATATTTAGTAGAATTCAATGATTATTTAATGTTACTGTTTGATACGTTGACGTTTAAATGACCTCTAAAGTTTTGGAAAACTCTTATTTAAAATGATATTTTTTACCTTTTTGATAAACTTTGTTGATATTACTGTTGCTCGAATTTATGAAAAAAGGAAGGATTTAATGACTATGGTAGCAATTTTCGTTACTTATTAATTCCTCGACTTGAATTAATGTCCGAATGTGAGATTTCGAAATTGTTTCCATTTTTTTCTCGACATTTAACAGCAGAAATAAAATGCAAATGTATAATTATAGTTTATCGAAAAAATTTGGATTTTAAAATACACCCCCTACCTTTCTTTGTTATGTCCCCATGTCAAACTGTTGTATTCGGGTTCAAAGAAGCTCAGCTTACACTTTTCGTTTCCTTGTAAACATAATTCTTCTGAGTCTGCTAGCATTCCCGAAGTTAATTACTTAACAGCTGTCAAACGCTATTAACTGAAGCTCCTTCCTTCTAGATAAATACCTTATAAACGGCACTTGCAACATATATCATTTATAATAATATCTTAGTTTTCTTTTATTCCACTAATGAGTATAAATTTGTTCAGAATTTTCAGATTCAACTTCGGAGTTGTATTCTGCAGTGTGTTCTTGAATAAGCTCTGATGCAAATGTTTTTCAGATTTAAAAGCACTAAAATTTTGTATTAAGATAAACGAAACAAATATTTTAAAAGAAGGTATTCAGTGATTGCGAGAGATACACGCAATGCTCCGAATATTAAGCAAGAACTAGTACTTTTAAAGAGAATAATTTATTATTTTGAAGAATGCCTGCGCCAACGACGCTGTATGTATATTATGTACATGACATTTTTTTAAACCAAAACGTTCGCAGTTTAAATTTTGGTTTCGTAAATTAGATTAAATTCGGTTGAATCTACGTTATTTTTAGCTCGAGCTATATATACTAAATAATTGCAAAGCATTATTCAGAAGTATAAAAATATGCTACTTTAATATGCTAATGCGAAAGATATAAATCGCCTTCACAGCAAAATGACTTATCCGTGGAAATGAAGTTTCTAAAAATTGCATTTAAAACTCTAAAACTTAACTGCTTTCAGAAAAATCGTCTATTAGATTTTTTTAAATGGTTTCTATACAACAGTTATCGTATATTAATTTTATTGAATCTATATTTTTTACCTTTATGATATCTAAAGTATTCGAAAATAGTATCGAAAATGTATGAAGTCGGTAAAATGTGCAGACACAAGATTTGACGTGGTGCCGAATTATGTGAAGTCAGTTTTTAGCCAATATATGAATTTAGTAAAAAATTCAGATCCAAGACTTCGCGAAGTGCGGACAATATGTACATTCGCTTTGAATGTTGCGTTCATTACGGTGTTTGTAGTGTTCACAGTAAAAATATCGAAGTTTGACGACATATATCACATCCTTCAGAGCCATGAATTATTTTTATTTATGAGCTCTACTTCAAAATTAATAATTGTGTAATTATGTTAGATAAAAAAATGTGCGCTATAGAACTACACAAAGGATTTCTTAAAGGTAAATTTCTGTTTCTGAAATTTTCATTCCTAAAAGGAAGGTTTTTCTTGCGCTTGCGCATTTCCAATCACCTTTCTCTTGAAAACGAACGCTGATGACTTCATCAGAGGATGTCAGTTGCCTTGATTACGTGTCAGCGCAGAGGAAATTGACAACAGTATAGATTTCTCATTACTCACCTTGTGTGGCAGAAATATTGTTCAGAAATTGAAGTACACGAAAATAAAAGTAAAAAGAGAGGCTAAAGAAAAATGTCATGGGAAGGAAAGGCATTTTTTTATTTCGAATGATAGAAAACAATAGGGAGTTTTCAGTCGAACTTTGGCTTTAAAACATTTATATTTTATTAAGTTATAAATAAATATGTGATGAAGTTGGTACATTAAGCATGAAAACTGGAAGTGATAATTTAATACTGTAACATGGATGCATTTTATACTCAGTAAAACTTTTTATCATTTGAAATATTATCATATAATTATCCTCAATTATTCCGTATCTCAAAATTTACCTGAAGTATGTGGTCCACTATTGTCTGAGCAGTTAAAAATGAAAGGACAGGTATTTCCCTTGGTTCAGTTTCTGATGATTAATGGGTCTGGTTAAGTAGAGCTTTGGTGATTTTTCTCAGATGAAATATTAATGCGAGCTAGTTTTTTTTTTAAATTACTACACGAAACCATTCCTTTTCAAAAGGTATAGTCTTCGATGACTGTACCTCAAAATCGAATATATCAACAGAATAGATTTAAAATGTTCGTAGGATAAGTAACCTAATATATAATAAAAATTACTTAATATAATGTGCGACCATAAATTAAATTAAAGACCAAACGATAAATTAAAATGTGAAAGAATAAATTATGTTTACACTTAGTGATATCTGTACTTTAAGCCAGTCTGAACAGGTCATTTTAGCAATTGCGTAGGAAAATGCCAGAGTCATTTTCATTTACTAAGGAGACACTGTCCAAAAAAATTTGCTTCGAGATGAAGAACGTAATAACATTAAATATGGTTACAAATTATGTAAAACTGTTACCGAAACGTTAGAAATAATTCGAACGGTATGCAGTGATGCATCGTTATCAAGAATACAAGTGTGTGAGTTGAACAACCGCCTTAAATGTGAGCACAAGAACGCTGAACCAAAGATAGGTGCCGTTCGTCTTCAAAAAATGAGGAAAATGTGAAGTAAATTTATGATTTGGTAAAAGCTGATTGACATATAACAACTCAGCAACCTTCAGACACGCTTGATAAACACGCTTCAGACACGCTTGGGATAAACAAAGAAAGCTGCAGGTTAATTTTGAAGACCTGAAAATGAAGAAAGTGCGTGCTCGATTGGTGATTCAGAGTTTGACAGAACAGCTAAAAGAAGACATAAAAGTTTACTGTAAAAGAGTTGCTGAATGCTGCGAGAAAGAACAGCAGTTCTTAAAATGTATACAGCAGGAGATGAGATCTGGTGTCTACAATACGACTAAGAAATCGAAGGCAAAATGCACAGTGGAAAGAACCACCTTTACTTATGAAAAAAATCACTGAAATTGAAATCAAAGATTAAGACGGCAATTTTTGATAACAGAGGACTAATTCACCATGAATTTGTCTCTGAAAATTATTTAATTCATTAGTATTTGTTCAAGGAAGTGCTTTTTAGATTAAAGAACAGGATAAGGCGAGTTAAGAAGACAGTATTCATTGCCAGAATTTGCGATTCTGGGCAATGGATTTTCTTACACGATAATGCTAGGCTCCATACAACTGTCTGTAAAACAATATTTTGCTAAGGATAAGTCATCCACCGTGTTGTCCCCACTTATCGCCAGATGATTGTTTAATTTTTCGAAACTTGAAAGGCTCATAAAAGGACAGAAATTTGAAAACGTCTCGGATATTAAATCAAATGTTGCACGTATTTTGCGAACGGTTAATTCCAACACCTATGAACAGGGTTTCGATGATCTGAAGAAACGTCGGAAAAACTGTACAAACTCATCTGGCAATTATTTTGAAAGGAATAAATCTATTTGAAGGCTAGTAAGACTTTTCTTATAAAAATTGTCCGGTTACTTTATAGGCAGATCTTGTATTTCAGCATAACATAAACGTATTTTACGTGCTGTCGACTAGAATAAATAGAATAGATTCGATTCGATTGTCTAATTATAGCGAATCACACAAGACCCTTCTGATTGCGGGAACGGATGCCTTCATAAATGGTTTAGACAGAAATTGGTACCTTTTTATGTTAGGAGGAACAAAACTATAGAAAACCTTCAAGCTATCCCAGAGGCTCTCAACAGCTTCGATATTGACCCCTTGGAGATCGGTGATATTTTAAAAGGGGTCAGTGATGATTAAGAGATCGATTGGGGATTGATAGCCGAATATGTGACAGGAATTCGTCGGCATATTCAAGATTCTAATAATTACAAAAAAGTATTAATAAAATTGATAATTAATTGCTTATTGATAAAATACTATATATCATATAATAAGGAAGAAATCATATAAAATATATATAAGGGAAAATGTACTAAAATTATGCTGCAGGAAGAGTTGGTTGAATTGAAGAAGAATGTTTAAGCATAAGTCTTATTTAAAACACACGGCTATGCTAAGCTTTTGAACTTGATGTCAAAGAAAATGTCGTTACCGTACCAACATTATTAAATTTCCCCTCTTCTTACCTAGAGAAAGCAGGTTTTAGCCAACTCAATAATTTACTGTTGGAATAAAAACAGGCTGAATGATTTTTAACGATGTGATTCAAAAACTAAGTTAACATTTTTACCCAAAATAATTAAAAACATTGCATCAAGCAAGCCATCAGATTAATTTACCGAGTTAAAATCAATAATCTTGTTTCTTAAAACTCTATGTCTGTACAATTAAAAGTATTAGCTATATAAAATATAATAAAACATGAATCTTATAAATCATTCTGGTTTTCAAACTTTTGTTCATATTCTTATATAACTGCTATCTTTAAGTTATTAATGTGCAATTATTATTATGCGCATTATATGTTTATTTTGGGTTGTGATTATATTGTTAACCTAACAACGTTTCAATTAAAAGAGTTCGATGCTAGAAAAACATTGGGAATCTCTAAGTTAGTTCATTCAAAGCCTACAATGGAATACGTATGGAATTACCAATCTTCTACAAAGAATTAAGAAGATAAGATCAAATTAATTGAAAGTTCAAGGAATGGTAAATCAAGAGAATTTAGCTAAGAGTTTAACAAAACCTTACAATAAAACTTGAAAAGCTATTGCTTTTGAGGAAATAGCTGTTGTTGTCTTGTCCATGGAAAAGGTCCATGGGAAAGGAGCCAAAAGTCTACATGACAAGCCTTGCCAGGTTTGGAGCTTGAGGACTATAAAGGATAGCCTATGGTGGTGAGCCAAGTTGGTAAACGGAAGCAGTGATATCCTTGCCGTTTCAGATATGCTTTGGCGTTAATTGGGTTTGCGGGCAATTTATGCATATGGGATAAGACCTTGAGTTATCCCCTGGAGATATCTTCAGAGCTTTAAAATAGCCTGTACGAAGTGTTGCCACTACAGGTTTTGCCACTACCTTGACCGCCTGTGAAGCAGTCAAGGTCCAAAATTAGCGGCTTTCTAAAATGTCTAGCTAAACATTTGCGTTTTGCGACTACGTTTGCATCTTCAAAGGTAACAACGGGGGGCTAGTACAACTCTTGAGCTTCTTTTGCCAGGGCATTGGCACACTCATTTTCCTCAATGCCCACGTGAGCAGGGATCTACTGAAGCGTGCATTGCTTTTTATTTGACTGAGAAGAATATTTATTTCTTGAGTTTGTCTGGTTTCTGCTTGGTAGATGGCTTCGAGTAGTCATTTTGAACCTAAGAATACCACAAGTTCATCTGTATTTCACTGGTAAGAAAATATATTAAGAGTTAACTACTTGATAATAATATTCATCAAAGCAGGCTTTACTAAACACTAACGAAAAAGGATTGCCAGACTATATCTTATTATACAGTGTGTATCAGTACAGCGGTGACAAACTTTCAGGAGAGATAAAGTATATCTAGACGATGGGAAATCACATAGCAACGCGTGGTCGGAAACTCTTTCCTGGCGCAGTAGTGACAACACAAAACGCAAAAAAGGAAGGACACAAACAGTGGGGCAAAACATGTTTTATTACGTTTCGAACAGCAAAAACCTACAAATAAGAACAAAAAACAAATAACGATCGTCATTAAAGAAGGTGTTCAAAATTACGACCCTGGACCCTGATGCAGGCCTGACATCTCTGGCGCATGGAAGATCTGCATCACGAATGGATGACCGCATGGAAGATGCATGACGCACGGTTCCTGCATCACAGTCCGGGTAATTTGGAACGCCTTCTTTGATGATGATTGTTATCTCTCTACGTTGTTTCTTCTTTGTTTTTGTTGTACTGCGAATAATAAACATGCTTTCTCACCCCGTTCGTGTTCTTTCTTTCTTGACTTTGTGTCATCACTACCGCGCCAGGAAAGCATTTCCGACCATGCATTCCTACGTGATTTCCCATCATCTAAGTGTACTCTATCTCTCCTGAAAGTTTGTCACCTCTGTACTGATACAGCCTGTATACTGCATTATAAGCTCCGCTTTGATTGAAGAATTAAATATTAGGTTGACAAGTAAAAAAGAAATATAGTTAGAGAAGAAAAAGGTAGAGTAAGGTAGAATATGATATGCAAGTGTAATGGAAAGGAAATTCAACATTTGGCGCCCATCTCTCTAAAAATTCATTCGTTACAAGATTAAAAAAAATATATTATAAAAAGAAGAATTTGGCGGCTTTCATCTTAAAGTAGCATATATTTCAGTTCTGTAATATTTCTTTTCCGGAACTGTAAAGTTGTAAAGTATTAATTAAAAGTTAATTCAGTAGCTATTGTTTGAGCGAGGTATTATTGCTATTCTGAAGTCTACGTTTTTTATAGCAAACTACTGTAAAAAAATATAAACTTCTTGTTTTGCTAATGAGAGCTAATTTATTTAAGTCATTTAGGTTGAATTAATTTAAGATGTTATTAAGTTACCGATAGTCAAAGCAAGTTGGCTTTGAGAGGACATTATATGAAAAACCGGTTTTATTTGAGATATATATTTTTAAGAAATTATTATAAAATATTATTTTTTATATATTTAAGAAATTGTTTTCTTATTTGCCACGCGCCTTCGTGATGCAATTGGAAGCCCGTCCGGCTGGCAGTGGGAAAGTCCGGGTTTTGAATCCCGACATCGGTAGTGTTAATTTTTGTAATATCTACTATGAAATAAACTTAATGGTTTTAATAAAGTTGCAAATAAAATGTGGTCGAGATATAAGCAGGTAAGAAAGGAGAGAAGTCTGTGCGACTGAATGAAAGTATGAGAGATGTCAACAGGGTAGCAGAGTTAAGAATGAAAGATATATAGAAAAAAATTGTTAGTGTCTGAAACATAATCCAGCTGAATAAGAAGGTCTTGATATATTTTCAGTGTTGGGGGAAAGAAGCATAAATCGTGTCTGTCCGACCATAACCAAAGTAGCGAAAATTAAAACGGGAATTGACAAGATGGAAGTGATAAATTTGAAGCTAAAAGTTTAAACAAAGTATGCGTAGGAATAAATCTGTCAAACTACGCAGAAGAATATCTTGCTAAACAATGGAAACCTCCCTAGAACAAAGCTACGAGATACATTTAGATCGTGCTATCAGACAACTCGAAGTTTAGAAGAATTGTAGATAGTGGGACAGAGACGCAAGTAGTCTCAGATCTTGGAACCTGGAGAAAAATTATTTCTAAAGTCTGCAACTGAAAAAGAACCAGAAGCACAGCTAATTTCCTTACCTTTAAGTCTGGGCTCCCAGAAAAAGGAATTGCAACTTTGTGTGAAGTGCATGCTTCGGTGGCAGAAAATTTAAACCAAGAAACATTATTGATATCTGGCGATTTTACATTTCTCGATGAATAAAGGGAAATTTATTTAGAGAAGAAATAAGCTATACTACACTCGAAACATTACAGAGATATAATACCTTAATTAACTCATACGAAGGGAGTACACTATCACAATTAGGAATGAATAGCACATTTGGCAACTACGGAAATAAACACATACGTACGGAGACAGACGGGGAAGGTCATTTTAGTCCCCACAAGTGAGTAAAATACTATGTGCAAGCCTGTAGTCTATTTGAGGCGAGGGAAGAGGGTACAGGTAAAGAGCTTCTGAGCCCTTTTGGTTGTAACAGAATGTCACACGAACGTGATTATCCGCACAATATACGTCGCGTAAGCATGTCTGCCGAAAGAGAAAATTTTGTTATCAAAGGCATTTAGAAGCGACTGAACATAGTCTATAAAAGAGAGAAGGGAAAGATTTCCTCTGACTCGACTTGTTGCTGTTACACGGATGCAAGGAATGATGTTCCGTATCATTATTCTTTACCAACAATTCTTTAATTACTGTTAATTTTCAGAAGTGTTTTATTGAAGTGGGAACAGACAGAAATCTATTGATGGTCAGAATGCGCCAAATTTCTGCCAACGTCTTTAGGATCTGAATTGAACTGTGTTTGGTTCTAGGTAGAATAAAAAAAAATTCTAATTACTGTAAACTTGTTTAATTAGAAACAACACATTTCACTGCATTCATTGCAGAGTTACGTATAACACCACTATTTTAATTCACTTTGAGTATTCCTTTTTATTTTTCTTAACCATAGACAATGGAAAGTATCTTCCATGACTGATGTTTCCCTTTGCCATGACGTCATTGCTGTGTGCTTTCTGTTTTAATTCAAACGTTTTTCACTCTGTGGTTTTACTAACTGCCCGAGAAGAAAACTTGCTATCATATTAAAACTTAGAGCTCTTCCAAGCTCTAAATTCAGCTTCTAGTTCGTTAGATCTAGTTGCAGATCGGCCTTGGCTTGTCCAATCATTTCAGTCTTCATAACTAAGCTTAATAAATCATGAACTTAAATCTGGGTTTAAATCAAAAAAATCTTCTCGTCCAAACCAATCGTTTATCTATTTTATGACTTTTGGGTAATTCTTCACTGTTGTGGGAGAACTTTCAACTTTAGATTTGTGTTCTAAAGACTGTATTAAATATTGCATCGTATCTTCATCAGGTAAAAACCTATGCTCATGAATTTTTTAAAGAGGCCGCAGAAGGATAAGAAATCCTTTGTTTTATTTGAAATTGTATTCAGTTCGAATTCCGGTAATTTAAATTTCCTCTTTTCATTTCTAATTGTAGCATATTCATGCAATTTACTTTCTAGTTTACCACAAATCTCTAAATGTCGGTCTCTGCAATTCAGTTTCTTGAAAATCGTTCTGAACAGTTTCTCACCATTTTCAGTGAACTTTCAGAAGTCAATGTCTACTGAACTTTAAGTCTTTGAACTTGTCAATAAGTGGCAGTTTCAAAATGGAAAGTTCATTAATGAATGCATTCAAAGCCATCTTGAATTAATTACTAAATGTTCTAAAATCAAAGTACCCTTCCCGTCGACGGTACAGTGTTTAATGTTGAAAGCACAAGTCAAAATTATTTTTAGAATTATATCTACACGTTGGAGTCGTTCGTAAATAGGAAGACAAAATCATTCGTAAAATAGGTAAAAACATCATTTTATTTCAGAAAGGCGGACACAGAACTAAACCTTTTCTTGCAAAGTTGAGTTAATTCTACAATCAGGAATTACAAGAACTGACTCAAAATACCAGAAGACGAGTAGGAAAACCTTCGGTTAAAAAATTTAGTTAAGATAAACTTCCATATTCTATAATCACAAAGAATCATTTAATGCTTTAAACAATAGAGCTCTTTCGGTAAGATAAAATATTTCGAAACTTTTTGTGAAGCAATTTTGAGTAAAACACAAATTATAATGCCATAAAATGACAGAGTGTTCCCCCCCCTAAATTCTTTATGTGGCAAATTGCATAAAGCTATCTTGTTAATGGGAGAGCTACTTTACTTTTTAGATCCTCATATTTTTATATTTTTTCGATAAATATAACTAATATTTGACATAAAAGAATTATTTTCTTAACAGTTTCTTTCAAAATAGCAATCGTTATTCTTGCAAAATATTTATTTGATATAAGCTCTGAAACTTTCAAAATTAGGAATTTTTTATTTGATTTGATGGAAAATTAAAGATTTTTTATTTTATGCCAAGTACAAATATCGTTTGAGACATATATCTGACGAAGATGAAAACTTCTGTGCCGAGTTAACTTTTGTTACGTTCACTGTTTCAACATTTAACGATTTAACTGAGATACGGTACTAATTCATAAGCATCATCTTTATTCAAAATTCTGAAACCACAGATAATTTAGTCTTTCACAGCTAATGTTAGAACATTACAATTAATGATTAACATTTGAGCTTCATTTTAAAGAGTTTCATACGAAGTCTTTTTTTTTTAACAAAGTATTATGAATTTATACTTCTCCTCATCGCGCTGGGATCAATCTGTCTTGCTTGAAGGGTTTCAGCCATGACTGAAATAAGAGCAGACCGGATCCACAGGAGACGCCCCATCTGGCGTTTGAAACGGAAATTAAGCTCCCTAGCGAGCTTCACGATACGTTTGTGGGCGGCTAGAGATCTTATAAACTGGAATGGAAATGTAGATAGCAGATCCTTTGTCTTTCGAACAACGGATTTTTGCTTGCAGCTAAAGTGAGAGGGAAGTTAACAGTTACCCTGATTTCACATGGATGGCCTCTGCCTCCTGTCATTTTAACTCTAAAGGTGTGAGATTAAGTTAATAGATAAAATATTTATGCTCGCTTGAAGGTAAATTTTGAATATTTATCGCATGATCATTACTGATGCGATAAATCATTACACCACCAGAATCAAACTATATTATACTTTATTTCATTCATTGGAATTTAATTTGGAAAATTATTCTTATTATTTCTGATAATCAAAACTTTCGTTTTCATGTTCTTATACAATCATTTTAATTTTCGCGCACGTTCTCGATTAAGAATGTTAAGTATTTTCTTTTTACTTATAGTTTTTTTTAACTCAAACATCTTCGTCAACAGCAGTGT
>KK120991.1:19623-30927 GCA_000611955.2 Stegodyphus mimosarum | reverse complement strand
AAAGGGTTCAGATTTTAACGATTGCCTAAAAGAATTTGTTAACTTTTATTATGCTCTCGCCGAGCTTGCAGTTTACCAGTCTGCTGTTGTACTAACTCCTGTTAGCCCATTTTGTTTTGTCTTTTTAGATTTGTTATTAAGCCTCATTTTCTTCGCACTTACGCCATGTACAATTCAACAGAAAAATTATAAAAATTTAAAAGCAGCATATGTTTAAAATTCTTGATGCAGCCTTATGTAGTTGCATACACTTTTCTGTTTTTTTTCAGTTTTTTTCTGTTATTATATTAATTTTTAGTTTTCGTAGTAAGATTGTAGAGGCATTAGGTTATTTAGTAGCAGAAGACATGAAAAATATGCAATTCCTTCGCCGGGAATCGAACCACGGACCTCTGAAATACCGGCTCAGTGTGCTGACCATTACACCACGAAGGCACGCTAAGAATGTGGGAGATATACCTTATATACTCCCATTTTTAAAGGGCGACTAGGGTTTTAGGGGACCTAGTCGCCAAATCCTGGGTGTGGAGAGTCATCATCCACAACCCTTTTAGTTCGGGCGCCAGTGTAGAGGCATTAGGTTATTTAGTAGCAGGAGACATGAAAAATATGCAATTCCTTCGCCGGGAATCGAACCACGGGCCTCTGATATACCGGCTCAGTGTGCTGACCATTACACCACGAAGGCACGCTAAGAATGTGGGAGATATACCTTATAAGATGGCTTGAAAAATGTTTTCTACCTTTGTTATTAATGGTTTGTATGTTAACGTTATTTATTAAATATCATGTTCTTCGTACTTACACCACATAAAA
The DNA here is from genome assembly GCA_000611955.2 of Stegodyphus mimosarum. NCBI lineage: Eukaryota > Metazoa > Arthropoda > Arachnida > Araneae > Eresidae > Stegodyphus > Stegodyphus mimosarum. Next base: position 30,111 of record KK120991.1, on the reverse strand, counting down.
TTCAATTTAACAGCAAAATCATAAAATATTTAAAAACAACATATTTTTTGAATTTCCGATAAACAATCTCCCTCGCTGGAGATAAAAAATGTTTTATTCCGTGCAGTACTGCTCGCTTTTAAGTTGTTGAGCTTGTTAATAAAAAAACATTAAAGTTTTACAAAATATGAAATATATATTTCGAAATTCAAAATTCGGACTTCCAGATGCACATGCTCAGGTGGAGGAATACGTTGTTCGAAATTTGATGGCTATAGGTACCGTTGTTTCTTCACAATGCTTCACAATAGATACATACATGCAGATTCTTCATCATCTAATTTCTTTAAAAATACTACATCGCGATAATATTTGGTGGCAATAATTTGAACAATGATTCACCGTTTATAGGGGACGACGGAAAGTCCCTTTCCAAATCTAATAGTCCATTCGGGTTAACGTCCTTTTGGGCTAAAAAGAAAGGAAGAAAGAAAATTAAAAACAAAAACTTATAGCACCACTCTTAGCTTTCTAAAAATTGCAAATTAAAATATTGTTAACCCAAAGGAGTGTTACCCAGAAAGTCTATTAGTCTCGAAACGGTATTTGCATCGAATAATTATAAACTACTGTATCACTTCCCAAATTGTTGCCACCAAATTTTATCGCCCTGTATCATATTTAAAGAAGTTAAATAATGAAGAATCTGCATGGATGTACGTATGTTTCTCGTATTGTGAAAAAACAACGATATCTAGAGCCGTCAAATTTTTAATAACGTAGTTCTCCACGTGAATATGAACACCTGGAAGCCCAAATCTTGAATTTCGAATTTGTTTTATTATCTATTTCCTATTTTTTAACTTAAACGAATTTTTTATTAAGAAACTCATTGATTTCAATGCGAGTAGTGGCAACACGTTGTGAAGAATAAAATATTTTTATCTCCAGGGCGCGAGACTGTCTATCGGAAACTAGGCTGTTTTTAAATATTTGTTGCTCAAAGGGGCATTAGCGCAAATGCTCTCGAAACGTGTGTGTATGTGTAAATGAAACAAAAACGCTTCTTTGGGCGTAATATGAAATCTGAAAGCTTTCAGAGTTTTTCAAATACTATTTACATATCAAAAAAGCAAATTAATTATGTATATTGAAAGTAGGTCCTAAGGTCAGCGAAAAATACCTTCCTATTTAAAGTTCTATTTTAGCTTTCCTTATCCCAAATTATTCAAAATTAAATCATGCTTATCGCAGTATTATTTGCTTCAAGTTAAATTATCCGTCGCAAAAAGTAATCCGATCGAGATAAATGGAATTCTATACTCAGACATAACAGTACATAGGCATAACGTTTTTTAGACGTTTTCACCGTCTTTTATTAAGCTTCGCATTTTTATACATCTGGAAGAGATGTGTGAAATGAAGGGAAGAAAATCTATAGAAAAGATAATAAGAATCTAAGGATTCAACCTATTAATTGTTAATATAAGGCCTTTAAAATTCCTACAAGCAATGTTATTGATAAGCTATCTCCTTTCTAGTAATTCAGTTCCTGCCTAGAATATTGAATAACAAAGGAAACTGCAAAGAATAGAGATAGTCAGTAACTTACATGACTTTCATGCACTATATAAAGAATGATCTTAAAACTATATAAAGAATATCCAAACTGAGGTCATTAATGATAACCATCATTTAGAAAGGTTGCTATGAAGATTTTCAAATTGTCTTTTTTATCATAAGTCTGAAACCTCTGTTTTATGGACTTTCGAGTTGCAGACAGGGAGTACGACTAAGCACTTATAATGAATAGTATGGACTTTTTTTCTCTCTTTAAGAAATTATATAAAATCTTCGTTAATGCATTTTGCACTGAAGCACATTGCTTAGTAGAAAAAGAAGTAGTAGTCAATTTTGTGTAAAATGTGAGTTTGTTAACATTTCAATTGTGGCTACGTTAACACACATTCAACGAGAAATTTCAACCACATTTCGGCTTTTCATTTTTTTTGATGGAAATTGCTGGTCTTTCTTTACATACTCCAGAATTTACCTGCCATATGTTTTAGAAACATTAAGCTATTGCTTCTTTCTCATTTCAATTCATAAAATATCATTCGAAAAAAACAAAATAAAAGTTCATTATATACTTATTTATTTGAAATTTGATTACTTGTGCTTAAAAATAGGCATCTCGAAAGAATAATAAAATATAACTTTAATAATAAATTATTGAAGTACATATAATTTTTAATATTATCTACATGATTAAAGTTTACAAAATTTTAGTTTTAAAAATATTGATAAAGTGCATGTAATTTTAATTTTTATTAGCACATTATTTAAGTATATATTATAATAGATTTTAATAATATATTATTAAAGTACATAAATCTTAATACTTAAGGTTCTTGGAATACGTTTAATGCATCGTGCTCTGTAGAAATGATACATTTATTAGTTTAAATATTTTATTTTATTGTAAGTATGGATATTGCAAAAGCTCATTCCAGCCTATATCTAGTTGTTTTATTTTGTTATTTGTACGGAACGAAGTTCATTTTGGGTGAACTCCTGAACAAGATTATCAAAAAGAGAAAGTATATTTAATAAAATTAAACGAAGCACTTCCAAACAAAAGCAAAAAATCACACTAACGCCCGAGAACTTTAGATCTTTATCCTGAATTGAAGAAGACTCACTACATAAGAATAAAATGGTTGAGCACTTGATAAATGAGCTGACAAGACACGTTTATATGTATCTACCACCATGTCTGACAGAATAATAAAAATAGACTTTGTAACAAATGTAATAAGATACAAAAGTTAGTATAAAACGCGAATTCTCGTTTTTAGTATTTTCAGTTCTTTTAGACCAGGATAAATTGTATTATTTTTAAAACAATATACTGCAGTCATTCTTTATTATAAACTTAGTTATTATCATTGCTCTTTCTTATCGTAGACAGTTACGAAGAAAATTATTCTTTTGCCGTTAAAATATGATGAAAATGCCATAAAGTTTTGAAATTAAAAAAAGTTAAAAACGGAGCATAAATTTTGGTAGTTATTTTCAGATGTTGATCTTAGAAATCTATGAACATAATTCGAAATTTTGTTGAAATATTGAAGAATTTGCATTTGAATTCATATTACTCTTTAGTGGGTTGAAATTTAAAAAAAATTTCCCGACATCAATTCATTAATTTTTTTTATTTCTTATATTAAACCTTTTATTATATATTTATTTTTGGGTTTTATTTTGCAATATCTTTCCTTTTTATACAAAATTAAAGTGCAAATAATATTTGTCACAGTATTATATATTCATTTTCCATGCTTGTGTAAACTAATTAGCTAGAGTTCACCTGAGAAGGGAAGGGGTAACAAACATGCTCAAGAACATAAGAGGAGAGCAGCGAAACTTGAAAAAACACTCTTCTTCTGCAAAAAAAGATGGCATGCTTAAATAAAAAGAAAAGAACATCCATTTTGAAGCATGAAGAATGTAAACTATATACTTAATACATACATACATATATATACACATGCAATGGACACATATGTACACTATATTTTTCAATATAATATAAATTCTTAAATTTGTGTATTGTTTCCGTTCTTTCATGAAATATAAAGAAAAAGAGAAAACGGCTAAAATTTGACTTTACTAATGATTACTGTAAGCTGTTGTTTTTCTCTCATTCGCATTCGAAGTCATTGAGCTTTAGTGTCTAAGAATAGGTAGCTTCTTTTTAAGATGAATAAACTTCGTACCATTAAGCCTACTATGAACTGCTTCTTTTAATTTCCCTTTGTTCTTTTTACATGTATTTTTGGCGTTCAACATCAATGATGATAGATGTCTCATTCACATAGTAGTTATAAACCTTACAGTTATTAATAAGTGTTAACATTATATTAAAGCTCTGGTGTAGATATGTATTGTCTACTTTAACGATTCGGTGTTCATCTGCTATTCAGACTGCGTGTAAACATTCTTCTACGGAGGATTTTCTTGACCATAAACCATCAACGCCTCAAGTATAGTGAGCACATGAACATGGATACTGGTGCGCAGATTAACAACAGACCATGTTTTCTGATAAGATCATTTTAACATGTATCATAATGAAAATCGCATATGAATTAGATATATTGTGATTCGCATAGTTTTCTGTCATATATTTTAGAGCCTTATTCTGGATGAACAATGAGTATGATGATGTGAACCTTTATTAGTTATTAGAAGCGATCCCGGCTGCTAAAAATAGCGGGTATATTTAACCTCAACCGCTGGATCAAAATTGTAGAGCAGGGGTCATGTCTTTTCTTCAGCGATATTCCTGACACTGTATTCCAACAAGATGATGCCCGTTCACGTTTTGCTTAGAATGTCTTTCTATCAGACGGCAGATATTGCTTTTCCCTTGGGCTAAAAACTTGCCAGATAGGTTGCAGATTGAGAATATAGGAGATTGATTACTTGGCGACTAACCCATCATTTTTATACGGATTTCAGTAATAATGATCTGTGGTACATATCAAAAGGTTTTTCGATGCCAGGAACACATTAAAAGGATCTTCGATGCGATGCCACAATGTGTAGCATCCCTAGCGGGAGTTCCAAGAAGTACTCATTGAATCCAGTCCTGACTGCACTGCTGTGAGATTTATTGCATTAAAGCTTAATCATTTATTTGATTTACCATTATTAATAAGCGGAATAAATTTCCTTCTAACCTAGTGATATTTTTATGGTGTTTCTGTTTCCACAAATTTGTATAGAGTTTGGTTTTCTATGGGAGCATAAACTATATCCAAACGTCTAACAGACTTAGAGAGAATTATCGCTGTGTTTGAAAAGAACTCAAGAAGATTTAAAAATAACCTTTTTATTAAATCAGAACTTGAAAATAAAATGCATTTAACATGCTTGACGAGCTCAGCCACCACTTATGGCGAGGTAACTTAAAGCAACAGTCAAATTCAAATTAAAACTAAATCTAGTAGCCAAAGACTATACAACTGATGTAACGCGAAGTTGGCTCAAAACGTTTCACCAGCGAACAATTTAAATGTCAGCAACAATAAGAGAAAGCCTAATAATTGCTATCTTATCAAAGTTAGTAAAACTGAGAAACGTGGCGTTGAGAGGCAGAAGCACGGTTTGTACCACAAGCCGAAAACCTCAACTGAAATAATTTCAAACTAATTTGCATTCTGGCAGGGAAATGGAAAAGAAAAGTGACAGTAAAGGCCGAAATTATAAATAACTGGTTACACAAAATAATAATAACCATTCGCATGATTGTCAAACATTCTAAGCTTGGAAACAAAAATTGTTTCAAATATAGACATCGATATATTTAAAACAAATTCTGCGTACCTTGAAAAACAAATCCCTTTTCTTAAAAGGACAATAGTCTTGAAATCAGATTAGGATTATAAATATCTGTAGTATCTTTTTCACGTGTCATCGCTTCAGGGAACGTGTTTTTTATTTAACTTATCAGTTGCTTTTATTCGCCATATGCAAGATAACGTTCAGTGAATTGTGTCTTCGACGTCCTTATGCTGATTCGTCCACCAGAGGCCGAGCGGTAAAGTCGCTGAACACTGGGAGTTCGGTCCGAGGTTCGAACCCCGCGAACGGGCTGACTACATGAGCATTTTTGTGGTTTTCCCAATGTGTAACGTGTATATGAGCCAGTTTCCCTTAGAAAGTCTCCACGAAGGCATACTTCCTCTTAGGCACATAGCCCTAGAGGCGTTGCCATAATTACATAAAACCAACTCAAACCAAACTTTATTTTGATTCATTGGAACGATGTTGGTCTTTGATCTATATTTAAGAGGTGGAATTTACTTTATATTTAAAACTACATTTAAGCACTTGATGAAATGCTTTTGTTAATAACAACAGAACTTACTTGGAGGCCCATATAATAAATCCGTTATCAAAAAGACACAAAGAGGGAAACAATAACTTCCCAGAAACTAATTACTTATTTTTATAAACCTAAGCAAAATACCCATTTTTAAATTTACTGAAGTTTCCTTACTTCAGTAAAATTAAATTGTGAAATGCATGAAAATTTTCCTTGAATTCGTTTTTTTATACCGAGCTTAATTTTGAATCAAACTTGAAAGTTTATTTATTTTAGGAAAAGGAAAAGTTTATTTTTTTTTAAGTTGTATGCTTTAAGTACATATATTTAATCATTTAAATTTCAAGACATAAATTTGCTAAAAAGCGTCTACTTAAATACAGTAATTTAGTGTATTAAAATGCTACAGTATGAATAATATGAGTAATAACTATAAGTTAAAATGGTAATTAATAATTATTTTTCATTAACTCAGAGGTATTAAGGTAATAATAAATTCTCCTAAAAGTTATACCATTTTCACTTCAAATTTGTAGGTTAGCAAGCTAGCATATGCTTAAAGTAATTTATTTTTGTGAAGTAAGCATCATTAATTACTATAATTAGAAGCCGCAGGAGTAAGTGTATTTTCCACAAACTTACATTTCATGCATAAACGAGATAACTTCTCTTAAGCGGCTCGAGTCATGTACCTTTGTGAATGTGGTTTCCTGTAACAAGTGGTAATACTTTACTATTATATATAGAGTAAATTATCAAGTCCGTCGCAAAATGCTTGTAATTTATCCTTATCCACCAGGTTTAAAACAGCTATTTTAAAATCAGGATAACTCACATTCTCATATTTTTTTATCTTTCTATATTGCACATATTATCTCCTCAAGTATTTATTACATTTCTTACTGTAAAACTGAAGACCATATCCATTTCTTTGAAATAGGTTTCCAGTTCAGGTATTAATTTTATTAAATAAGATTAGAAGAAACATTTTAACCTAATTTACCAAGTGACATTTAAGTGTACGTATAAATTATGTTTTAATGTGCAAAACAAATTTAAAATTGCTTAATTTTAAATTTAGTTTCTTAAAAATTATTAATATTGCACAATGAGTTATACTATTTGTTTTTTATTGTAGTTTCTCATCTGAATTATCTAAAGTCTCGTCTACAAATTAGAGTAAGTTCTATTAATTTTATCATAAGTTTCTTTTCATTTTAATAATTGAAAATGTTTATACTATGCTCACAGAGTACTTTACATATACAGTACATTTAAAATTTTATTTTAGTGTTATAAAATGCATTTATATGCACATATACACAGGCTAAGACAATCTAAATCAAAACGTTATTTATAAAATTCTTAAGAAGATTTCTGTATAGTTTATAAAGTTTTGCCTAATAAAGTTGAGAGAAAGTTGAATTAAGTCCGTTTTGTTTCTCATTCAAGATGGGCATTAACTGCAGTTTTGTTTCAAATTGTACACAGCATAAAAATAAGGAGTTTTATCCAATATAGAAATAGAATTCAGTGTATACATACCCATTTTTCAGAAATGGGGAAAATTATGTATTCTTCAACTGACTTTTTAGAAATTTAAAAATTCAACAGCTAATTAAAACATCAAGCCAAAAAACAACTTGTTGATGTCTTAAGATTTTTGCATACTGTAGAGACATTAGGTTATTTGGATGCAGGAGACATAAAAATGAGCAACGCCTTCGCCGGGAATCGAACCCCGGACCTCTCGGTCACGCATCGAGCATGCAGACCACTATACCACGAAGGCATGCGAAGAAGGCGGAAGAAATACCTTATATACTCCCTCTTTTAAAGGGCGATTGGGGTTTTGGGGACCCAATCGCCAAATCCTGGTGGTGGAGAATCATCATCCACCACCTTTTTAGTTCGGGCGCCAGTTGTAGAGACATTAAGTTATTTGGATGCAGGAGACATGAAAAATGAGCAACGCCTTCGCCGAGAATCGAACCACGGACCTCTCGGTTACGCGTCGAGCATGTAGACCACTACACCACGAAGGCATGCGAAGAAGGCGGGAGAAATACTTTATAATACATTAAAATAACGTTTCAGTAAATATGTTAATCATATCACAATTTATTTTTTGTATTTAAATCTGTAAAATTGATCATAATAAATTAACGATTTACATAAAGTCAAAAATACGATTTATTTTCTCTCCATTCTGATATTTTCAGAACTTAAAGCCAGATATGTTAGAATTTCTTCGGGATTTTCAATACGAAAATCCTTTGGAAATTAATATTTAATGAACGATTAAGGGAACATAAAATGAAATTTATTATCAATTGTTTTAAATGTGTTTCATGAGTATATCGAATTTCATAGAAACTTATGTGAAAGGTTTGGTTTAAAATTTTAGATGTAAATTAAAATGAGGCTGTTTTAAAGACTGGAAGCACATTTAACAGGAAAACAACTTCATTTGATATATTTGTAGTCGTAAAATAAATGTTTATTTTTAGATACAGTAACAAAAGAGAGGAGAAAATCTGCATTTTGCTAAGTAGACTAGTAAAATGAAGTTTTGAATTTTACTATAAAAAACCGAACATTTTTCTATTGTCTGTTACCAGACACATTTTCGAGCTTGCTAGGCTCGAAGAGTAATTTTATAATAATTTAGACACTTTATCATTTAGAGTACTAATGCCAATATTATGATAATTATAAGGTGATTATTGGGAATCCAATATTTAGAAGACAACAGTTTTTAAAGTTCAGCTCTTTTTCTTATGTTTTAAAAATTCATTTAAAAGTCCGAATTTTCTTTAATTAATTTCATAAAATAACTTAAATATACATCCGACACATTTTTAATCATCTTGGTTAATGATCGTTACATGAAAGATGTCGCATACATCTGGGCACATTTTAAAATATCATCTAAAATCAGTGATATGGCGTATTTGAATATTGTTCAAAGGCATTTTTACAGTAGCAAACATTTTTGGCATAAGGCACGTTTACACCGACAAATGGCATTATTAATAAAGTACCGCGTGAATAGAATGAGAAAATTAAAAATACATAGAATTTTGTGCTTGTATTTGCAACTGTATTACCAAATTCTTAGTAATATACTGCATAACTGCTTTTAGAGGCTTTAAACTTGCATGCTTTCGAGGTATTAATTTATTGTACAGTGCCAGCATCTGTCGGTAAATTGAGCTTAATTGCCAAAATATAATTCCCCCTATGTGAAAAGGCTTTAGTTTCAAACCTCATTTTGATAGGAAAATTTTCTGATTTTCCGTGATCCTTCACAAATGTGTCTATATTTACGAGCTTATTGTAGCTTACGAGCTGTATTTAAGGTGCAATTCATTAGCAAGATTCAACAAGTGTTTCTGAAAGTGTGTTTTGCATATTGCTCAATAGAATGGTATACCACATAGGCTTTAGTAATACTAGTAACTCGTCTTTTGAAGCATATGAGATATATCATATCGTTCAAAATAGTTGATATTTAAACGGTTCATATTCAACAAATTGATATTTAATTATATTTATGCACTAAAGGGGACTTGGTAACTTTCGAATGATATTTTTTATTCAAGAATTTTCATCTGTTTTCTATGAATAATATTAAGTAGTTGTACGAGACAGAATGATTTTAAGCTGAAAAAAAATTTCCGCTAGTAATTTTTTTTAATTAAAATTTTTTTAAGAAAAATTTAAGAATTAAAAATTCCTTCTTCTCCCACAATTTTGAATGTTTTTGCCCCAAATGTTTTTACTGCATATGTTAGAGTGTTCTTAATAACTTTAAGGATCGATTTTGCGATTAATGAGTTAGTTTCCAAGAAAAAAATAAAAAGCACATTTTTATGTAAAAACGTTAAAAAAAAGATGATCTCAATCATGTTTTCACTTCCAATAATTTTTCTTTTCACTATTTTGCAAAACGCATCCTTGTTTCTATTAAGAATATAATTTTAAATAAGCAGTAAAATATTAAATAATTTAGTCCATATCTGTAGAAGTTTTAGGACTTTAAATAAAAGAATATACTAAAAAAATGAAAATGAGAAAAGCAGTTTAAAGAACGTAAACTGTCTAAATGGTCATTAAATCATTTCAAATTTCTTATGTATATAAAATAAAACCTAGTAATGTTTAATTGGTTAATATAAACATAAATTACAAGCTTATATTTAAAACCCCATCTGGCTACAAATATTGAAAAAAAATCCTAAAATACAAGCAGAATTTTTCTTTACCTGTTTTTGTTCTTTAATACACGTTCAAAAAAATTTCAATACATGAATCAATTATAATATATTTTCTAAAACACTTAGAATTAATGTTAATAATATTAATTTGTCGTTTCATTCATTTTTTCAAAAAGCAAAATTTGAAATTTTAATAAATATAAAACATTGTATTTAAGCAGCATGTGTGATTTCCAATCTTTTTTTAGCCATTTCTCCTAGCATATAAATTGCATTTTAAAATAATTTAGGTATATTTTAATTAATTAAAGAGTTTAATGTTTGTTCCAGCACTATTTTAATAATGCTACAGTCAGGAACTTGATCGCTTTCATTACACCACTTCTTCTGTTCGAC
>KK120991.1:0-18387 GCA_000611955.2 Stegodyphus mimosarum | reverse complement strand
ATCCTACCGGCTAATTAATAACTGTAATATTTCAGTTATTTTAACACATCGTGGGTGAGTGGTTAGGCTATTCCATTACACGTTTTGGCAGATGGTTAACAAAGCTGGGATGATTGAACCACGGAGAAAAATACGACTCAGGATTTCCACTCTTAACAGCATATCTTTATTTTAATTTAAAGCAGATGATATTAAAAAAACTTATTCAGTAATTGAACTACTAGATACGATTGACTTTAATACGTTATAACGTTCTAGCAAAGAAAGAGGAGCATTGCGAAAATGTTAACTGGATGAAGGCGAGAAGGCATCTGTCTATGAAAACTTATGTCGCAGCATTTATATGAGGAGGTTATGTAATAGGCGCGAGTGTTCCAAAAGGTACTGGTCTAGAGGAAGATCCTGAATTGCAGAAAATTAATTAAAGGTTGCTAGTTCGCAAAGAGCAAAGCCATCGTATTTTTTTTTACATATATATATATATAATAGATATAACCTTGCCATTTTAAAGGTGTAGAAATTTTTTTTCCCAGCTTCACGTTGTATTTAAATAAATCAGTTTATAAACATAAACAGAGTTTCCTGATACTTGCAGTCATATTTAATTACATTCCTTTCCATTTACACTGATTTTTAATAACCTACTAAAAAAAATTTAGAAGTTAAAAAAAAATAAAAACTGAGGGGGCGTGGCATTTAAAGGGCTGTCAAAATGTTTAAAAGCATTTTATACCATTTATTACCGTCAGATCATTTCAAAATTTCTCTTCAGTGTAGTAAGGGTATTAAGGTATTTTTCTAGCAAAAAATTGAAAAATCGGTAATTTCATCGATTTTTTGGTACCGAGTCCCCTAAAGGCAACTTCAACCTACAATTACCCGCGTACTAAAGTCCATTCTATTTCACTGAAATAGTGCTGTGAAAATCTTCTTTGGTGGGGGAGGTGATAAAGAGCAATTATTAATATTTAGATGAATACGAAATGAAATATTTCAGATACTAAAAAGAGCAAGGATTGTACTCTAAAGCTTTTAAAGACTTTGGAGAGGACAAGAGAGTAATTAAAATCATTAAAGAATCTTTAATACATCTTGATGAATGCAGAAGATTTGGAAAAAAATATAACTCACAGGTTTGAAAAGGTTTTCAGTTAATATAAATTGAGTTAAAATTAAAACATCGTTACCAGGAAGAACAAAGACAGATGCAAGCATTTTTAAAATCTTTCTTCGCTATGAGATTCATGTTCTCAAAACAGAAGTTCGAGGATATCAGAACACGACTAACGCATTTTAAGCATACTAACAAACAATACTATAAACTCCCCAAGAATTAAAATACGATATAGAGTGACGATATAGAGCTCTACCTTTTTCATAATTTAATGAACAACTGATGAGCTGAACTAGGAAATTTATTGTAAATGCAAAATGGATTAATGCTTTTTATAAATTTTATGCTTTATTTGGCGTTATTTATTATGTAATTGTTTGAGTCGGAAAATTTAAAGAAATTCCATGACAGATTAACAGTAAGTATATTGTCGATTTATGCCATTTTGGATCAAGAACGCTTAAAAATGCAGTATTTCAAATAATTCTCATAACTACACGTATGTATGGAATGCGATAAACCTGAATCAAAACCGTTAAATGCAGCGAAATAGCACCAAACTTTAGTTTGCTTATTTCATTCACACGGTAATATTTTAAAATTTAGAAAAATTTCCTCTTAAAGACTTTATAATTTTATTCTTAAAACAAAAGTTCATTTTTAAAATCAAAGCTTTTTTTCTTATCAAATATGATAAATTAGCGTACCTTCATTTTGCTTGTACCTTAACTGATTTTTCTGAAGTTGAGTTTGCTTATTTATCAATTATGAGTAAATATTTTTCTGCGCATAAGAATGCAGGTAAATATTGGGAAACGAGTAGTTCCCAGACTAAAAATACAAAATGTAAAAATGCTTTCTAATGACAATTTTCTTAGAGATTACCTTTCTTGTCAGTTTACTTGAATAGAAATTTTCATTACATTAAGATTTGGAGTAGATTTGGACTACGTAATTGCATATTTTACGAAGAGATATAAAAGTTTAATAGTCATTCATTTTGAACTTTTAGTATTAAAATTTACAGAAATTATTTTGTTAATATAATTCATTTCGTATGTTCTTTTCTTTTTTCTGTTTTAGCCCTAAGGAGAGCTAGACCAGAAAGGCTATTAGCCTCGAAATAGCATTTTGCGTCAGTTCACAATAAGCGGTGTATCCCTTTTTAAATCGTTTCCACCAAATATTACCCCCCTGTGTTAAAGAAATTAAATAATGAAGAATTTGCATGAATGTAAGTATGTTTCTTGCACTGTGAAAAACGGCGGTACTTACAGCCATCAAATTTTGAATAACATAATCCTCCACCCGAAAATGGGCACCTGGAAGTCCAAATTTTGAATTTCGAATTTGTTTTATTATCTATTTCGAATTTTGTAAAACTTATGAATTTTTGATTAAGGAACTCAAGGATTTGAAAGCGAGCAATGGCAACACTGTACGGGAAGAACATTTTTATGTCCAGGGCGGAAGACTATGTATCGGAAATTCTGAAGATAAGCTTCTTCTTGGTGTTTTTAATTTTAAATATTTTCTGATTTTGCTGTTGAATTCAATTTTATGTGGCTTAAGTGCGAAGAACGTATTATTTAATAAATAAAGGTAACACACAAAACGTTAAAAAAATTCCCTTTTGGGCGTAATATAAAATCTGAAAGCTTTCAGTTTATTACTACAAATATTATAATTACTATTTTGTTTTGCAAACATTTCTCAGAAATTTTACAATTTGTAATATAATTAATTTTTAAGTTGTCTGTTTAATCAGATTAAAGGTTAAAGAAAAATTAGTCTTTTGTAATTTAAAACACTTTAATAAGTAGAGGAAAGTAATTTATTATAATGATTTTAATTTAGGTACATTTTTTTAGTTAAATCATATTTTAATTTGCTTGATTATTTTGGACTAATTTCTTTCACGTTCATGCTAAAAAGCATATTTTTGAAATACTGCAAATGAATTTAATGTAACTAATTTCTCTAGAGTTTACAGGACGTGACTTTCGTCACTACTGCTAATTACTGCCCTGTTAACTTAATTTAAATTACCTTTTTTTGAACTTCTATGTACACTGTTTCGATGTCCGCCTCTTTATAAAAGAAGAGGTGACCTGCTTTGAAAGTGATTACAGATTTAAAATTTTAAAATATGCTAGCAGTTCAAAATCGAAGTCGGAAAAGTAAAAATAAAAAGCTGTTGTTTAGACTTTATTTCGTTCTGTTTATCTAGCTAAACTCTATATTACAGCAATCTATTTTTAAAGCACTGTAACAACCTAATGAAAAGCTTGTAGTCGAACCTGCATCTTTACAAAATTTTAAATGTTACGTTGCATTTGTGTACTCAATTTTCATAATACTTTACTGAAAGAAACATATTTCGGATTTTCGGCAATTGGCTTTTTATGTATATGCAACTTTTATTAACCCTTACAATGAAGGTCTTCCAACCTTAATTTCAAAATTTTTCTGAAGCAAATATATTCATCTAGAAATGCCTAATAGTAAAACAATTAGCTACTGGTATTTTAATTTATGCTTTAAAAACAGTTAAAAAATAGATTTGGCTGTGCAGCGTTGTTTGGCGACTTCTCAAATTTTTATAATTCAGTTTTTGAAATATGGAAAGTAACCAAGTTGATGGATTCACGAAATGAAAATATAAAGTAATAAATGAAATGATGAAAAGCAAAAAATACGTATTTTGCTATCCATGCATAGTAACATAAAATGAAAAGTTAAACAGAACTGATGATTATTTAATAATTGAAACCTTAGGCCGGAATAAAAAAAAAATCTGGAAATCATTTTCTGTGGAAAGATGTCACATTTTAGACACACAACACACAATTTTCGTGATACTAATTATACAGACTCTGCTTGAGTATATAACGTCAAGTCAGGTGGGGCAAAACTGATTAAAGCAGTGATCTGTTTTACACCAAATGAAATTAGCGAACTGAATGAATTACAACATTTAGGAATGCAAGCTTAATGGCTGATTAATTTTCTGAGTTAGGCTCTTCAACAGATGCGACTATATCTAGAATTCCTTCTGTTCCTTCGTCAATTGTAATTTCCTTTGGATTTTTTTAAATCTTGAAAGTAGGATTTTTAGATTATATTTTATTGTGTAAATCATTTTAATTTCAAATGCGTGAGAGTATAATTTCAAAGCAGCAATCAAACCATGCTGCATGAACAGAGGGTGTTTACACATTTTTAGAACGATTATTTTCGGGACCGTTTAATTAGTGTTTAATATGTAAGGAGTATTTAAATGTTCGATTTGATAGCCTTTTTCCTGGAAGTATGTAATGTTATTTCTGTGATTAAAGGACTTTTCGTAAAATTTCTGGGGGCATTGATTTCCATTCCTCTTGTACTACTTCCCAATCGTTTTGGATTTGTGCAGAAAAAAGCTCTTTTCAAGAGACTAAAGGCACAACAGTCATTAATTGAAACGTCAAGAATACAAAATTCTAAGAGTACGTTGAAAAGGCATCTATGCAATACCTGTATCAGTCTTTATGTCTTCAAGGCATGCAGTGGCACGTTTCGAAGTATAACTTGTAGCTTTGTCTCGGTGAAGATTCACTGTTTGAAATTCACTGGGATAAAGAAATGGAATTTCTTCTGTAAATATTGGATGTAAAACTTTCTCTTCATTGTACACTAAGTTGATTTTAACATTTTTTCCATCTTCTTATTTTTAATTTTCCGTTACAAGAGTATCCTGCAGTAGCCATAACCCATTTACTGAAATTTCCTTTGCATTGACGGAATCAGGTTCGTATAAGTTATTCTTCTTGTTTTCGATAATACTAAATAGGTCTTTTTTGTTGCAGCCATTTACGTATACTCATGCTTCACGAAGGGTCACAGTATATACTTGCACAATATATATATTTATCTCCTACAACATACGTTTCATACAGAGTTCTACAAATTATTCTGCGTTGTTCCACGTGCTTCAGCAAAAGCCGGTGAACGTTATGCTTTTTAACTCTTTTTAGTTGTAAATCTTGTTATTTTATTTACTATTGATACAGACGCATTTTAAGAATTTGCAACTATTACATTCGAAACAGTATATACCTTATCGTGTTATTTGTTTCAAGTCTTCTTTTCATGCAGAGATAAGGACTGGCAGTTTGTTTTCTTGTGATTAATAGTGTTGCTTATTTTGCACTCAGAAATTTTAATACCCTGCATTTACCAACATTTTCTAATTATGGAACAGGAGTACATTTCGCTTTGAAAAGAGTAAAAACCTTTGCTTCAATCCTCAGCTTGTTTAGATGCGACATTTTGAAATAAGAATAAATTTAAAAGTAGCAGATATTTCTCCTTTCAAATAATAAGCTGATCCCAGAATTTATTCCCAAACATTTGCATTTTTAAAATTCTTTATCGAAATCATTCTAAAATTCTGTAAACACACTCTGTATATATCCCACCGAATAAAGATGTAGCTAGGAAATAAAAGTTTGCATCATTGTATCTCTAATTTTTACTTCCTTATATTACGCAAAGGAAGTATTGTCATCGCGAAAACTTTCGGGTATCATATTTCAACGAAAACATCCATTTTGGGATCCATTTCGGAGATGTTTTATGTGACATCAATACGTACGGACAGAATAAAGGACTCTTTTTCCCAAAACGGATTGTAAAATGGATTTAAAATGGATTCAGAAGAGATTTTTTTCTTCACGTCTGTGCCTACGTACGTACGTATGTATATATCTCTCATAACTCAAAACAAATCGCAGTAGAACATTGAAATTTTTGTTTATGGGACTGACGTAACATCTATTTGTGCTCCTTCCTTTTTACTGTAATCGACGGTACCAAACGTATATAAATATTTATATATATTTACAAATGTTTATATGTGGGAAATTAGAAACGCCAGTGAGGTGACGTCATCTGCCGCCAGCCCAGCGCAGCGCAAAACAGCTCAGACGAGTACCAGAGGTGGTGTGGAGCAGACGAGTTCCAAACGTGGAAGAGAACAGACGTGTTCTCGAGGAGGGATGATGTCCCAGTGGTGTTATAGAATCTACCAGCATTTGTGAATCCTGATCTTATTCCCGAGATTCAACAAATAAGCCGAACTGTGAACTGTTGATTATTACATGAACAATACGTGGACTATTCTTAGTCTTGGGGTTACCGTTATCCTTAGTTATGTCAGTTTATCATGTTATCATCCCATCTTTTATCATCCTTCATTCATACTAGTAATTTCGTAATAAATTTACTTTATACTTATCTCGTGCTCTTGATCCAGTAATCCTATAAAAATATGGCGCCCAACGTGGGGCGAATCAACCACGAAACTAACGGAGTGTTCTGAGTATGTGAACTGCGATTGTTGACTACAAGTTCTCTAGTGATTATGAATTTAATTGAACTGTGAATTCCGACCGTCTTACGAACTTATTCGAATTTTGGATTGCTATTTCATGGTGTTTGGATTACCAGCTCGTTCATCTGTCGGGTGAGTAGAAAACTTTCTTTTCAATATGATGTTAGTTGAAATTCCAGAATTGGAAGCAGCTTTAAAGATTGGTAAAACTTCTGAAATCAGAACTTTGCATAAACTTATTTTCAACACTGAAGGCGATAGAAACAATAGGAAAAGATTACGTGAATTTCCTGGCTTTACATTTAAACCAGATTCTGAAGAATTTAACAAGAAATTAGATATAGTACAGAATGACTTTACTTTAAATGAGTTAATTAAAGTTTGTAATGTACTATGCATAAATTCAGAGGGTTCGAAAACGGAAGTAGTAACCCGAATTGTCTCTTTTCTATGTGATTTATCTGTATTATTTGAAAATATTTTGCACGAAGAAAATAGTGATATTGAAGACGAAACTGTTAATAGAATTTCTAAAGTAATGCTTGATGATAATCAAAGAGACAATCCTGGTTTTAACGCGTCTCAAGTAAATAACAATGTGCAGCTTCCAATTCAAGATTATTTTAAACCTCATATTAGTTTTTCGGATATTGAAAGTATTGTTAATCCCTTTTCTGGTAATGCATATGAAAATGTGGATAAATGGATTGATGAATTTGAAGATGTTATAAATTCTTTAAAATTAAGTGATTTGCATAAATTAGTTTTCGCTAAAAGATCATTAAAAGGTAAAGCGAAACTATTTGTTCAGAGTGAACCTAAAATAAATGACTGGCGTAAGTTAAAAAATCTTTTGAAATCTGAATTTGGTAAAGCTTTTAATTCAGCTGAATTGCATGAAATGTTGTGTAAGCGTAAATTAATGCCTAATGAATCTTTAGATGAGTATTTTTTGAAAATGAAAGAAATATGTTCGCGAGGTAACATTGAAGATACTTCGTTAATTAAATATGTCATAGACGGTATTCCAGATTCGGTGGTTAGGAAAACTATACTCTATGGTTGCGAAACAATACCTGAATTTAAACAAAGGCTAAAAATTTATGACAAAATGAGGGCTGATAATGATAAGTTTAAAAACCAGAAATCGAAAGTAGACATGCAAACTAGGGATAGGTGTAAGCCTAATGCGTCATCAAATCGAAATCAGTCCAACGTAAATAAAGTGAAGTGTTTTAACTGCAATGAACTGGGTCATAAATCATCTGAGTGTAAAAACAAATCAAGTGGAATAAAATGTTTCAAATGTAAGAAGTTCGGACATAAATCGACCGACTGTCAAAACGAAATTAGCGAGAAGCAAACATCGTTGGTTCAGAAAATTCCAAATAACGGTAGAATTATGAAAACTGTAGAAATAAATAATCATTTAGTTGATAGTCTAGTTGACACTGGTTCAGATGTTACAATATGCAGTGTAGAGTTACATAAAGAAATTGGTTCTCCGAAATTAAATCCTAGTGACATAATATTGATCGGTATCGAGGCGAAGGAAACTTCTCCCGTTGGCTTTTTTATTTCTGATATTTTAATTGATGGTTTTTCACTTCATACGAGAATTTATGTTGTTAAATCATTATGCAATCAAATTGTGTTAGGTTTGGATGTAATAAATCAGTTAAACTTATCCTTCACTGAGAATGGCCTTCAAATAATCTCTCAACGGAATAAAAGTAATGCGAATTTTATAAGAGCTGAGTCATCTTGGAATGCTTATGGTAACGCTTGTTGTGTTATGGGAAATTTGAATATCGCCGTGCCAATTAGGAATGTTTATGACCTTTCGCAATCATCTAGCGTCTCTTTTAATGTAAACAGTGATAGTTCTTTTACCTCTGAAAGCGGAAGTAACTTGGAATCTAATTACCTTGCTCATGTGGTGAATGCTATTTCTGTCAACGAGATTGATTTAACTCATATTTCGAATGCCGAACATAAAGAAAGACTGTGTAAATTAATTAATTCGTACCAGCCTCAAAAAAGTAAACAATCCGATTTCAAGATGCAAATAAATTTAAGTGATGATATTCCGGTCTGTCAAAATCGAAGATACATGTCTTTTGCGGAACAAAAAATTGTTGACGAGCAAATTAAAGAATGGTTAAAAGATGGTATAATAAAGCCTAGTAATTCTAATTATTCAGCACCTATAGTTTTGTGTAACAAGAAGGACGGTTCTAAAAGATTATGCGTTGACTTTCGGAAATTAAATAAGAAGATTATCAAAGACAAATTTCCACTGCCTTTAATTCCAGAAATTCTCGATCGTTTGGAGCAAGCAAAAATCTTCACTACATTAGATTTAAAAAATGGCTTTTTCCACGTAGACATAGATGAGAAATGCACGAAATACACCGCATTCGTGACACACAATGGTATTTACGAATTTCTTAAAGCTCCTTTTGGTTTATGTATTAGTCCAAATGTTTTTCAAAGGTGCATTTATTCGGTGTTTCGAGACTTGTTAAATGAAGGTGTACTAATTATTTATATGGATGACTATTAATCGTACCAGCTAAGGATGAAGTTGAATGTTTAGAAAAATTAGAGAGAGTCTTCAAAACCGCTTCGGAATACGGATTGCAAATAAATTTCAAAAAGTGCCAGTTCTTAAAGCGAAAAATTGAATTTTTGGGACATGTAATTGAAAACGGAACTATTCGACCATCACTTTCCAAAACTGTTGCTGTCCAAAATTTTCCACAACCGCGTAACTGTAAACAACTACAAAGCTTTTTAGGACTAACGGGATATTTTCGTAAATTCATTCCACACTATGCTAAGATAGCCAAACCTCTTAGTGATTTACTTAGAAAAGGTACTGGTTTTAAGTTCGATTCCGAACAACGAGAAGCTTTTTGTAGATTAAAAGAAATTCTCTCTCAAGCACCTGTTCTACACATATTTAAGCAAGGATATCCTCTTTTCTTTTCTGTGATTACTTGTCTTTTCAGTATATTTTCTTTTGTACAGCTCCATCGATAGGTGTTTCTGGAACCAATTTTTTTTTCACATAATCCATTTCCCCATGTCTTGAATAGTAAGTTAAACAATTTTGGAGCATTTACGCAGTAGTTCGATGCATAGAGAGCTCAGAGAAGGGGCGTTTTAATTCTGACCACCTGGTATAAAACTTTTCAAAAATGATGAAAATATCTTAATGCAAATAATCACAGTCTTGAAAGAGAGTGAAGAAATTAAAACACATTAAGGAAACTGAAATTATGCAAATAAGCTTCATAGAAACTGGCTTAAATTATATTTTTACAGCCAAGTGCAGTAGGGGTATCTGCTTGAAAATAAGGATGCTTTCGTACAGGACATTTGAAAGAAAACTGATCAGTATCACATAACACAAAAGAAAAAGATAAAAAACCTCACACACCCACTCTCCTTAACTACTGGGAATAGAAGCATGATGCAAAATGAGTCATTATTTTAGCCACTTAACCATTGATGAGCCAAGTTTCACGAGTAATCTAAATCCATTCCCCAGTTTCACTAGCAAATCTCTTCACTTAGAGGGGAAAAAACACACACAGAACTTCAAAACATGAAAAAAAGGTAATTACCAAAATTCACCATCTTCATCAAAAGTAAGACCAATTCTTTCTCTCTCACTTGCAGAAATCTTTTTCCATTCTTCTGAACTTTGTGAAAGAGAAAAAATAAAGCAGGTTAATGTTACAGAATCATTTCAAAAACATGAAATTTTAATTTCCATTTTCAATGCATTTGATCATTTAAAATCAAACATTTTTAAATGCCTAAAGTTATATAGATTATAAATAAAAATGCAATACAAAATATTTATCAGTAAAAATTTGTTAATTTATGGAAATTAGTTATTAACTGAAGTCAAATTAGTAGTTTTAGAAACATATACATACATTAAATAAAAAATGAGCTCCAAATGAATTTTTTAACTGATTTTAAAAAAATGCACACCCTTTCCTACTTTTTAAAACATTTCAATAGAAAGCAAACAAAATAAATATTTTTAACAAATTAAAAAAACAGCATTTAAAATAACACAGCTTTATATATAAACTTTCAACAAAACTGCTAAAACAGAAGGAAAAACTTTTATAGCATAAAAGTATAATGTCCTAGAAACACAGGGGAAAAAATATATTACAATAGAACAACATCTGTTGCAATGAAACACTGGTAAACACACTCTAACAAAAAAAAATCGATCCACGAAGAAGGAGTTGTCCAACGGAAACAAAAATTAGTGGATATGATATTATGTACAGAATAGAAAATGATTAAAATTTCAGAACAATTCAATAATTTATTTCAGAGTTACACAGTTACAAAGTAACAAGCTCAATAAGGTGTTGACCCATCTCTAGCCTGGATGGAAGCTGCCACACGGCGTGGCATAGACTTATAAAGCTCTCAGATGGTCTCCTATGGTATTTCTTGCCAAATTTGCTCCAGTTGTTGGGCTAGGTCATCAACATTCCCTGGTAGATGCAGTTGCCTTCCCATCATATCCCAGACATGCTCGGTGGGAGAGAGATCTGGCTGGCCAATGAAGTGTTTGATAAGCTGCAAGACAGTTCATAGTAACACATGCCATACATGGTCTGGCATTATATTGCTGAAAAATAAAGCCAGGGTACTGCAAAGGGAACAGTAGCAAAACAGGTGTCAGAACATCGTCGACATACCGCTGTGCTGTAAGTGTGCCTCTAATGACGACCAAAGGGGTCTGGCTATCAAGGTAAATGGGAACCCCAGACCATAACTAGTGCAGGCCTATTCTACACTCTGTGAGTCGCCAGCAGTTTGTGGGCCACCAGATGTCGCTGCCAGTGAAAAACAGGTCTGCCCAACATACCATATTCTGCGAGTACGGAAGTTGTTGGAAGCGCAGGGAAAAGTGTTGCCGCATCTACAATCAGGCTTGTGCAGTTGATATTCTAAGTAGACAATGGCTTTGTATGTGTTTTCGTCGCTGATTTTTTCGTATTTAAATGAAGAATGCAGTTGTAGGTCTCTGAATCAGCAGCAAATTTATAGAAAATATGATGATGCTTTTGCTCTGCCAGATGTTTTTCTTGCATATTTCAGACTGCCAAAATTTATAGTTATTTTAATTTGCGATGAACTGATAGAGTATTTGGAGCCACATTCAGAAAACAAGAATGCAATTTCTACTGAAAGAAAGGTTATTTATACTTTTCCTGAAATTATGGATATATAGTGATTGTAATTTTCTTTAAAAAGTTAAAACTTGAACGATAGCGTTTTATGGTTTTGTAAAAACTGCGCATCTAGCTGCAATTTTATAATTCTATTATTAACAAGTAAGAATGCAAAAGCTATAGTACACCCTAAACCCTCTGAATCCTATTCGAAGAAGCACGTTAGTGCCAAAATTACATACTAAATACAATTAAAACTTCAAAATCATAAGCAAAAATTCACAAGAATATATAACTCAAATAATGCCATGAAAATTGTAATTTTTTGGCAAAATGGGAAAAGCTGAAGTTGCAATAAAACTAGGTATACAATTAACAAAATGGTAATATTTCATTGAGAGTTGCATAGTTGTTTCGTCAGGGGAAAAGGAACCGTGCCACTTCCATTGAAATATTACCTCCACGCGTTTCAACTGACGACCAATTGAGACAAAACCGCGTAAAATAATTGACTGAACTTAAAAATCTATTAAATAGTTCAATACAAATCTAAATCGTCTCAATTGGGCGCCCCTTATATATTCCGCTTTCTTAATGAGCCCAGTGAAATTTTTGTATAGTGAATTGCTATAATATCCAGCTGCGCACTTTCCTTTTTGTTGCAATCTGCCGCACCAAAGGTGTATATATATATATATATATATATATATATATTCACTCTGTTAGTTACCTCAGTTTTTTTATTCTTTTACGTTGGTAAAATGTACATTGATTGCTTTAAAAGTGATTAAATTATGTTGTTCTTATGTTTGAGTTACGGTTTTTATGTCTCTACATGAAACACTTGCAAAATTATAAAAAATTTAAAAGTTGCGCTAGATCTAACAAGGCCGTCATTTGTTTACATTTGACACTCTTAGTAGAATAGTGAATTAAGTCAGTTGTTGCCCCAACTTCAGCGTCTTTCTGGCCATTGAGAGCTAATTTTAAATTTTGTGCACCGAAAATTTTGTGCCAAATTGCTTGTTTTTCAGTAGAAACTCAAATTTTAATTGTCAAAAAGAGTTTTATCTGTTTTTAGCTGTATTTGTCGCTGCTGAGCACGAACTGAAGCGAAGTGAAATAAACTGAGTGAACCTCATGAACTGACCAGAGACACTTAGAGGTAGTAACGAGAACGAGAACGGATGGAAAGCAGCCATGATTGCTACTTACATATTACGCGTTCTATAATTTTAATAATTTAATAATTTTATATGTTTCTATCATTTAAGTTCTGTTGTAATTGCTAATAAAGTAAGTTTGTGTTGTGAAAGGAAGTCTACTATTTTTCGACTGGATTACATCCCATTGTTACAGGGCTTCAATCAAGCCGCCCACCACGAAGAAGACAAAAGGGTAAGTTTACTTTTCAGCAATTTTATTGATCTTCTAAAAGTATTCGGTGTTTTAGATTTTCAGTATTTTACAATTTTTAATGAAGATGTATTAAGTTTTTATGCATTTTTGCCTTGCTGCAAAATGAGAACTGAATTAATTGAATGAGAAATG
Source organism: Stegodyphus mimosarum (assembly GCA_000611955.2). Taxonomy (NCBI): domain Eukaryota; kingdom Metazoa; phylum Arthropoda; class Arachnida; order Araneae; family Eresidae; genus Stegodyphus; species Stegodyphus mimosarum. The sequence continues at coordinate 5,132 of KK120991.1, read as the reverse complement.
TATCTCTAATAGAATGATAAGTTTAAATGAAGTGTAGTAAAAAATGTGTATAATTTAATAGGCCGTTCAAGGAGGTCATGTGGTGTCCACATTAAATATATTTTTAAAATGAGCTTGACTGCAAGTTAAAATAAATTAATTTGCAGCTTGCCAAAATAGAAACATTTACACGCATACGCACACAAAACAATGGGATATATTAATAACAACAGTTTAATAAGATGTGTAAAATGTGCAACTCCAGCTTGAAAATCTAGCGAAAATGCAGCTGAGTTTTTTTAAGCTTATTTCTTCTTCCGCCCTTAGGCACTACACGGAAAGGTGGTGGAGGGCATTTTAAGAGAAGCAGGCGCGTATCCAAGTTACACGTGAGAAAAACCACTAAAACCGCTATGCAGCGAGCCCCAGGGCAAAGTGTAAGTGTTCAGCCACTTTTACAGCTCAACCGCTGGTGAGGAAAATGCAGCTGAGATTGATTAAATTTATTTTTTCAAAATTTAATGATTATACTATCCGAGAAGCAGAAGAAGAAACTTCAAAGTAGGAGAAACGAAGACACAAAGGGAGTTATCGTTTTGGAGCAGCTTATGAGCCAGTAACATTACACGTTCAAAGATTTCTGGTTGGAAAGAGCAGACTTTGTGGTACAGTAACCTTGCAGATTACTAAGGTACTGTGCTATGTGTTAGCTGCCAGTCTTGCCCGAAATTATAAGTCTTATGGACATTCATATTTCGAGCCAGGTTCGAGTCCGAGATGGCCGCATGGTATTTCTATGCAGTCAGTTTCCTTTTGATAGGTTCTCCATGAATGTATTCCTTCGTTTAAACAGATAACCTCATGTGGTTTGCCGATCGACTTATGCAAAGTATGACTTAGCAAAGATATGAATAAACAAACACACTTGTTTCAAAAGCTTATTTCGAATATTCAGTCTAATTACACTCTACAGCAGCTAATTTGTCTGGCACAGCTTATTTATTATGCACATATTTTCATTTATGTTTCCTTTTCACACTATTATTAAACTTTTCGTCGTAGAAGCGTAGTATGTGTAGATATAGATGTATACGCTGAGGTGCGATAGACTGTGATGTTGTTTAAGAATTGGCGATGTGGGTATTGTCTCTCTGCACTAATTATCCATATAGCTACACTCCGTAGGGCCCACCAGGCTTTGCTTATAATGCTTTATATCCACATCACCGGCTTTGCCCCTTCTGATGGGTGTTAGATCTCTCTACCGCTTGTCCAGGTGTTTGTCAGATTCGGAAAGAAACAGTTACATTTTCTTACATTGATGCTTTCCCAGTTGATGCTTCTAAAACTTACATGTTACGGAGGACAGTTAAAGTTCTGTTTTCATTTTTACTTTGCGGTTAGGTGCGATATTTAAAGTTACATTCTACAATTTTGAATGAAATTATTAGGCTTTTGTTCTCATCTATTTTTGTGTCAGTGATTTAGAAATTGGTAAATCAGAAGATTCTCATTAGGTTTCCATTCTTGGGAGTCTCATTGCTAGCTATATTGTTCAAACGTTGTAGTTGCAAGTACAGTTGCTCTTACAGTAAATATTGCTGGGCTTTTGAAAATGCAGTGTCACTTCAGTTTCATTTCTTGTTCAGAGAACATCTTTGTTATACTATTTTGGGCTGTGTTGCGTAGCTTTAGTGCTTCTTGTTGTTAATTATGTTTGTAATTTTCTTTCTTAAATGGTTGTTCTTGATAGCATATCTTATAAAAGGATTTATTTCTCTCTCTGAGTTAAGAGTTTCAGATGATGTTCATCTATGAGGGAGTAGTTAAATTAGTTGTGTTCGGTGCTCCCTCTTTCTCCACATATACACTGATCTGATATATTTGAGCTCCTTGCATGAAAGTACGTTCATGGGCCATGCCTCTACATGAACTACCTTATTTCTCTTGGTATTGAATCTGGGTGCAGTAAATACTTTTCGGAGCAGTTGGTCCTTCTCCCTTATTCAGCGCTTCAAATCAGTTCTGCCATTCAGATTAGATTCGTTGGTTATGAGTTTCTTGAGGTGCGACCCAGGCCATGGCAATGATAAATTTCGTCATTTTGATTCCTAGCTGCTTCTTTGGATAGGATGTCAGCCTCTTTGTTACGTTGGTCACAATTGTCTTCCTTGCCTTGGTTATACAGTTGGGGTAATATATTTTCGTTGCCTTTTGTCTCTGCATGGGCTTTCAACCGAGTGTCAAAGAAGTGTTGACTTTATGATGTTGAAATTCTTTGAGCAATTTCTTGAATAATTTTGATTTATCATCGCTGAAAGAGTGTCTGTGAAGATTTAAGAGGCTTTTAGGGAGTTTGGGATGCGGTATTTTATTGCTTCTAGGAGCATTATTGATTCCACTTGGAATACACTGTTTTGTTGGTCTAAGTGGTCACACTGTTTTGTTGGTGCTCAATTGTCGAGTTGGGCTCTAGGTAGATTTTGATTGCGCTGCCTTTATCTTTCTCCAGACCTGAACCGTCTGTATACAGTTGAGGCAGTATATTTTCGTTTGCTAATATTTTCAAGCTTAATGAGATGTTATTTGTCTTTTCCGGGGCTTCTTGTATGAATGTGCCGGGGTCTCGTATTTCTCCGCTGTAAATTCTAGGGTATTGCAGTGGCTATTCCTACGTAGATGGAATACTGTTGTCTTGTGGAATTCTTGTTCAGTTAGTATGAAAAGGGGTGTGTTGTTAGTAACTAGAAAGAGTATACTTTAGTGAAACTTTATAGTGTGTTGATTACATTTCTTCAGAAGTCGTCTCTGGAGCTGCCACTCAACGATAAAAGCCGCATCGTCCGCAAAAGAGATGCATTTAGACTGTTGGTGGGCCGTTTGTTTATGGTTTTATCAAATTTCAGGTTAGGTTACTAAAATCTGCCTTTAGGATGAGCCCTGAGAACAGCCCCTTACTTGCACTTTTTCAGTCGTACAGTTTTTAGTTATAATTACGCTGCCTATGTTAGTGAAGTGATCTTGAAATATTTTATAAGGCATTTCTCCCGCTTCTTAGCATGCCTTCGTGGTGCAGTGGTCAACACGCTCGGTGCATATTCGAGAGGTCCGTGGTTCGATTCCTGGCGAAGACATTGCTCATTTTTCATCTCTCCTGTTTCTAAATAACCTAATGTCTCTACAATTTCACAGACGTATTTTGGATCTTTATGTATTTCAGTGTGCTTGGAACCTCAAGCCAACACATGGAATCGAAGGCTTTTTGGGGGTATAGGAATAACACAGCTGACTGCTGAATCGGAACTTTATTTCTTTAATCTGCTCCAGAGCTTAATTCATTGCATATACAGTGCTTGTATTCGGGAAGAACCCAAATTAGTATGGGCTTGCTGTGTTAGACTTTCTTATATGATACCTGAGGCGGTTCGCTAGGGCTGTCTCCAGAACTTTTCCTTTTGCAAGAAGACGGCTTATTCGGCGGTAACAACCTGGGTTCGATGTATTATAGCCTTTACTATTAAAAAAGGTTGTCCGGCCTATTTCGAAACTGGTTGGGAAAAGACTTGTTTGTAGATATTTATTCATTAGAGTATCTAGGGGAGTAGTTACGGGCAGTTTGTGTGAAGATCTTGATGAGTTGGTTGTCGGTGCTATCCGGACTAGGTGTCTTTTTGTTTGACATTATATTGATTGTTTTTGAAATTTCTAAAGAAGAGAATGAAATCTCTTTGCTTGTTTCTGGTAGGTGGTTATTGTTTTTTTTATCTCACACTGCAGTGGTGAGTCGTCATCTGGGGATTCATGTAGGAATACAGCATCCAATATTTTCATGATACTTTGGGTTGTTGCATCATCCTGTGTTTTATTTTCGTTGATGGAATTTGAAGTAACAGTTTAACACGGATGAAAATCTTTGTTGGTACATATTTTGTGCACTGATCCGTAAAGGTTTTTGCTGTTGGTGATGTACTTTCTTCAACATATTAGTTTGTTTCATAAATCTCTCTTTGTACATAGCTTTTTGGTTTTCATACAATTCCTGGGCTATCTTTCTTTTTTGCAGAGTTCTCATCTTTTTCTAGGAGCTCGGTTAACTCAAATTCAAGTTTCATTTTAAGCTTCCTTAAGCATTTAGCGCTAAGAATGCTAATTACAGAATGGATATGGCTCTAATGCCTGAAAATCTGTATATTTTCTGAATGTGAAAAATTAAAAGATCCCTTTTCCGCTTTGATTTGTGGCATTGAGACAAGATTGCGCAAGATCTGCATATTGTCTACACTGTTTGTAAAGACAATTAGTACAAGGAGGCACCCGGTGGGGTTTGAACCACAGTCCCCTCGAATGTGAATTACAGACGATAGTACTGTGCCGCGATAGTGGCTCATTTTTTGTTCGAAAGATCATCTATTCTCCTTTCCTTCAAGTTTCGTGACATCACAGTTTAGAAACTCTGAAGAAATAAATGTCGTTTTCAGCGTTTTGTTATTAGCTTTCATATCTAGAAGCTGCTTTTTCGTACTGAATCCATGATGCTCTATAACTTTGTAATTCACGTTTTCATCATATCTAGTACCATTTTAGATATAGGAATGCTAACTCTGTCATTTTCCACCAGGTGGCGTGGTAAATGTTCTCGTTTAGTAGCGCATAGCCACTTTATTATAACTTAGATACCACTTCTACGAATATAGCTTCAGCCGCTCGGGAGTTAAACGGGTGGCGCCCTACTTAAGATTCTAATTAGAATTTACTTTGTTTTTTCCTTGTTTTGGGGAAGGGCCAAAATTTTCGGATGAACTATTATAATTAAAATACATCAAAATGGTTCATCGGTTAATTCTGGATACAGAAAAGAAAGGATTTTTGTAGAAGAGAAATTTCAGTTGATTTCAATGTACTTTCCCCCTGAAAAAGTGGCATTGAAGTTGATTGAATTCCGTTTCTGTTTTTTTAATTTTTCTTTAAATTTCATTAATTTTTGAATTGAGGTATTGATTGTTTGAAAAGTTTCGGTAAGTTTTACATTCTTTGTAACATTTAGTGGATTATTTGAAATTTATTAATTATGAGTTTCAATTTTGTCTTTGTGAAAAATTAGTTCTAAATTTCTTACTTTATGTCTTTGATATGCATATATATATATATATATA
>KK120990.1:189926-201898 GCA_000611955.2 Stegodyphus mimosarum | reverse complement strand
TATACATATAATATAATAAGATAAGTTGGTGTAAGCTGCAACAGATTAACGATGGTTCTGTGCGTTATATCCTAGGGAGACTTTACGTAGTTAGAAAGATTTGTAAACAGACGTGGCCGAATTGAATATAACTTTTATTGGTGGATACGAACTACTTACCAAAAACATATTTTTCATCACAAATGGTCATGAGAGCAAAACGTACCCCACAATTTTATGTAGAGTATCACATTTTAGATAATGGCATAGTTAGTAGCACGACAAAGTAAACGGAGAGAAGTAGTATCTTGACTACAGGAGATTTGAAGCTAAAAAGTGCGCAATTATCCAATATGAAGAGGCTCACCAAGATAAGGTTTTGGTTTAGATTAAAAAGGTTTCAGTTCTCAAAATTTTTAGTTCGAGTTCCGAGTTACCTAAGTCATTAGCGTTACGCAAGCCATGCAAGATGGATTGAGCTAGAAATGACGCAGTGCAGAAAAGTAATTATTGTATTAAATATTACAATCTGACTCTTTCTAAGAAATGCTTGGCGACCTCTAGTTTAAACTGTCGCCTTGGCTGTAAAATTTGTATGCGGTAACACAAGAGCTAAAGATATAGATTGAATGGTTTTCTGCTTAAAACTGTGACATATTTCTGGAATATACCATTTTAAGTCTAACTTTTAAACTACATAGAAAGAAAGAGTTGTGCATTGAAATTCGGCTATATTCTTACATATATTTCTAAAGTAAAGTACTATAGTAATTAATATTTGAAGAAAAGTTAATGTTTTTAGCTTTGCTTATGCTGTGAGTATAAAACTGGAAAGTAACCATATCCTTTCCTTCAAGTCTTGGGTGTTTAACAAAAATATTTTTGCACTTGAAGAAGAGGACTTTATATAGAAATAAGAGAAGCGAAAATAGAGAATAGAGAATGACAGAATCGAAAGATAAGGAGGCTTTGTTTGATCGGTATTGAAATTGATAAAATTTTATTTAAATAAAATACCAATTTAAGGTTGCTAAGTTTATCTCGGAAAATATAAGGTTCAGTTTAGCGTAAAAAAGAAATCACGTGTTTATTTTAAATGGCGTTGCATAAACATGGTTACTTTCCTATCATGTTTCATGTGTTTTTTTTCGATTTCTGTATATTGAAACACTTCAGGGAAATTAGAGAAGATTTATTCAATCTTTCATGTCTGAAGGCAAAAGGAGACTTAAAATATAAAGAGTATTTTGTGTTGCTTTATAGATCTGAGGAATAAAAGTTGCTTAAAAGGTAGTAACACCTTTGTTATTTTGTGCTCTTCAATTTGAGGCGAAAATAGAAAATTTACCTCTAAATACTTTTTCTATTCATGGAATTTCTTACAGGAAATTGAAAGCACATCATTGAATACTCCATTCACATGCACTACATTTACCCAAATCTTTTATTCTGCACGCATCTTTTATATCATTGCTTCACGTACTGTTAGTATAAAATATTTTATAGCAGTTTATTAAATTTGAAAGTATTTCCATGAAGAAAAGATAAGACTACATGAATATTAAGCTTAGCAAAAAAACGTTAAATGGCAAAAATGAATTTCCTTAAAATAATATAGATGGCAGGGAAACTAAGCAAAAAATTTTCGATTGCCTTGGCGTGATCTTTGGCTTTTTCTTTTTTCAATTTCTCCTACTTCCCAAAGGAGCTCCTAAAGAAACGCTTCCTTTCATTTAAGTGGTTGGAAATAATCCATTATCGTTACTCCTTTGGTTATTGGATAGCCAAAAAGAAGTCGACGGATGACTTCCTACCTAATGGAAAAGGTTTCAGAGCTCTTCAAAAGAAGGTAGTTCCTTCCTCCGCCTCTTCCATCAGCCACGTAGACTCGCTTTTCATTTTGAGAACATGTTCTAGAAAAGCGATTTTTGGCGGTATAGTTCTTTCCCACTCAGAATGCTGCATGTTGTCCTACTTTACGCTTGGAAAGCAAACTACTCAGGGAATTTAGCATTCTGTTTCGAGAGAAGTTTAGGCAGTGGCAGTCAATCCACGTCTAGTTGGAAAGTTTTTCACAATCATTGGAATAGTGTGAAATGAATGGAATTTCACTTTGTCGGAAAAGGTTTTCCTCTCTGTGAAATATTGTTTCTGACATATGGCTTTCTATTTCCAGTTCATTTAGAAACATATTTAACTACTGTGATCTGTTTACTAAGCTATTGAATTTCTAGTCTAAAATGTGTAACAACGCACTACATTTCGTTTTTAATTGTTGACTATTTCAATGGCTGTCCTTGATTAAATAGAGAAATGTAAGTTGTTCGCAACTTGCTATTACTTATTTCTACTACTAAAATTTTATACATTTTGTCACATTATGCGACTAAATAATATTATTAGCTCAAAAGAACGTTAACCCAGAAGGGATGTTAGTCTCAAAACGGCATTTTGTGGCTTTTCAATAGCGAATCACTTTTTAAATTGTTGCCACAAAATTTTATCACTTTGTATTATATTTAAAGTAATTAAATAATGAAGTATCTGCATATATGCATGTTTCTGTCACTGTAAAAGCAAACTGGAGTACCTACAGCCATCAAATTTGAAATAACGTAATCCACCACCCAAACTTGGGCATTTGGAAGCCCGAATTTTGAATTTCGACTTTGTTTTATTATTTATTTCTTATTTTGTAAAATTTTAACGAACTCAGCGATTTCAAAGCGAGCAATGGTAACACTGTACACACACACACACAAAAAAAAAATTATCTGCAGCGCGCGAGACTGTGTATCAGAAATTCTAAAGCATATGCTCATTTTAAAATTATTTTGTGATACTGCTGTTGAACCGAATTTTACCGTTAAGTGCGAGGAACATGATATTTAATAAATAAAGATAACACACAAAACGTTAAAAAACGCCCATTTGGGCTTAATGTAAAATCTGAAAGGCTTCACATTTTTTTCGGGGGGTTAATGTAGTTTTTCTGCAGGTTTCTGCAGAATTACATTACGTACATGATTTTAATTCTTAAAAAAAGAATTTCCATTTTGCTGTTTTCCAAAATTTTAGTAACTAATATAAATTACTGAAGTTACACGAAATTTATTGACAGCTTAGGTGTAGTGGCAAAACATATGAAACAAAATGGCGTTAAGACTTGAAACAAAATAACGTTATTTCCTGTAAATTTCCACATCAGTGCTTCTAACATTTCGATTAATGTAATATTCATGATTTGATAAAAGTACGTATTGAACGATTTTTTAAATAAAACTGAATGTATTAAATTTATTCTGCTCTGCAAGAGCATAGAGTAATTTTTTAAGTAATTATAGCTTTAGAATATCGTTTATAGTTTTCCCGTATTGAAGCAAAGCAGACTGAATAATGCAAAGCTTTCAATATTTATCGTGTTTGTATTATGGTGTTATGCTACGTAAAGTGTTTGAAAAAACGAGGACTAGCTTTTAGAAATGAGGTAAATACGTAAGTTCTATCTTTGTTATGAATTTTGTCTATCTTCCCTTGAATGCAGTTTCCTGAGCAAGTATTGCGAGAAAACTTTGATGCTGCTCTTGTCTTGACGAACACGTTTGAAATTTATTGTCTCTTGAAACTTCTAGTAAGGAAATATAAAATTTCATGTCTTGTGTAGATCTATGCAAAATGTATAATAGAAATTTTGAAATTTAGTTAAAAATGATAGTTGCTAGGAAAATATGCAATAAATTCTTTGTTTTTAATTTCCTTAAAATACTTTCATAAAATTAACATATTATTATGTATCTAATGTATGGAATTATATGGGATTATAGTAAAATATTTTTTTAAAGTGTTAAAAATGTCATTTACTGTAATTGCTAATTACAAGAATTAAAGATTGTGGTGTTGAATGTGACTCCCAAAATAAATTAGATACCACAAGTATCAAAAACAAATGTTATATATGCCCGATACTTGCTGGCATACAATTACGTTTAGTACATTGCGTTGGAATATATATCAAGAATAATGAAGTGTTTCACTTACCCAATAACCCACTTGCATGAGACTTGCGGAGACAACTTTTCTTTTAATCTCACATTTATTTTATCAAAAACCTTCTCTTGATTAAGTATATATAACACAGATCACATAGTACACAACAATAACATAACACATTAACTTAGAACACAAAACATGAGAAGCTAAACATGGAACGGTATCTCATAACATGTGAGAAGCTAAACATGGAACGATATCTCGGCGCCTTACATTGAAAAAGAACACAACTTTCTAATCTTTCACCATCGTCTATGCCGTGCACTACTACTTTTAAGTATACTAAACAAATTGCAGATGGAGATTTTCATGCGTATATCCATTTCGTTCACGTATATTTTTTTCTTTCAGCACGTGGTAATCTTGGCGAGGCGATGATTGATGACTAAATATCGGTACTTTCTGGAGATGAAACACATATTAATAATTTGCTCGAGGATGGTGTAAATTTTAGCACGGCATCAAGTCAGATTCATTTTTAGCGAAACATTTTCAGCTGCTTCGTGTAATTTTTTAGGTTATCTCCGCTCCTTCTTTTTCATCCAACCAAAACGCCATTATCATAGGAGGGCGACATGTGTGAGGCAAAAGCCCCACACACTCGCTTGAAACGTCGTCAGCAGAGAAAAAAGGAAAAACCAGTTTTTCCAGTAGTTATACAAGCGGTAGTTCTCCGATTTCGATTAAAGTTGCGATGAAGATGAACTGCATGAAGTGAGAAATTTACGTTCTCACAAAGATGTTAATAAAGTTTTAGAAATCCAGTATACAATAAAGTATGTCAGCTAAATTCACTAATAAAATAAAGTAAAATTTTTAAAGGATATAAATATTGTTTTAATACTTCCGTTCTTCTCACTTATTTTGAAACTTATTTCAAGTTTTAATAGCTATCATATAACAGTAAATGTTAAAGTTAAAAGAAACAGCAAGAAAAATGCAGAATGGCATGGAAATCAAGGCAGTAATTGACTCAGTATTCAAAGATGACTGAATGCTTCGATTTTCACTAGTGCATTGTTACGTACATATGTAATAAATAAACTGACAAATAAAAGAAAATAAACTGGCGATATTTTATTACGTCCTCAATTTTCTTTATAATTAATGAAATAAAATCTTTATGTCGCAATATATCGTATCATATAGAGAATTTCAAGCTTTGCTATTTCATGATAACAGATTAATTTAAAATACAGAGGAAATATTTTTGCTAACCAAAACTACTAATATGCTGGTAAGCCATTTAATTGGAATTACGCAGCAAGACATGTTTAGAATTTCCTTCATATATCGGCATTTATTACATTTTGGACAAAAGGAAGTGATCACAATACATGTATAAATTACATGTTTCATAAATGATACTTAAGATCTAAATTTTATCTAATCGATCATCCTCATCAAGTAAATTTGGCATATTGTGAATATCCATTATTCATCAGGTAACTAATTATTGGTTGGTAAGTTTTGAATACATCAAGGTTGCTTGGTTGTCATTACTATTAGAACTTCAAAAATTATAATTTCATATGAGTAGTAAACATTTATGCATAATTTGTTTGAGTATTTATTATTCGATGAAATTTGCGGAAGTACAGAAGTTTACATTATATTTCATACCTCAATTTTGGAGACTGAAGGAAGAAAAGTAATTTGTAAACCATCTGAAGATTGATTTTCATTTGCTTTAATTAAGGTTGATACAAACGTATAATAGAGGAAATATGAAATTTCATTAGCAATGCAGAATTTGTTACTTAGGAAGTTAATACTGTCACGAATTTTGTACATAGTTAGATAATTTTAGTGCAATTATATGTGAAATTGTTGTTTTTCCCGATGTAATGTAACGTGAAACAAATTTTAAGAAAAAACTCTACCGGAAAAGTAACAATACAAGGGCAGGTGCATTTAACATTGAGTAAATGGGTATTTGGCGAGATATCGCCAAGATGACAGTGATTGCCAAATTTGGCGAGAAATCGCCAGAAGTCCCGAAATTTTGGGGCCATTTTGGTCCTGCCTCTGTATCACCATACTATGTATTGAAATAGAATAAATCTAACTGAATGTAATATGTTAACTATAACCGTAATTCCACATTCGTATTGCTTTCCAGCAATTTCGAGAAGCAGGAAGCACCAGAAATTTATTAAATAGCTAGTTTTTTGGGGTATCAGGAAAAAGATTGTTTCTAGTGTTTTTTAGAGCTGGTTTGCTGAAAGGAACTATGTTTTGATATTATCATAAATAGAATATTACATCTTATTTCTACTCCGATCTAGAAATTTTTCTAATCTGTAACGAAGTAAGTATTGACTCACTCAGTCATTCAGATGTTGATAGAAAAATTAACTTAGCGGGGTTAGAGTTGCCACAGGCTAGATGGCTTCCTCTGGCTCATTAGCTAAATGCATTACTTAATCTAAAGCTTGAACTCCTAGTACTTTGTTAAATTTGTTACCGTGACAAGTACATTGGCTGTAACTTAATTTTATAAAAGTCTTAAGTAAATGTCTATAGAAACATTATATTTAAATTTTTAAACTTTAAGCTGTTGAATTATTTTGCCTAATAACTTAAAATGGAATTTACTTAGTGATAACGGAAACTAGTTATTGATAGAAAGAAATATTTATCCTATATGCATTGTTAGAAATTGGTTGCTTTTACGAAATGAACTTCGACAGAATCAGAACAGGAAAGAGTTGATGAATCGGTGCCTTCGAATAGTTATGCACAACATGTTGATGTTTCTTTCATAATTTATGCGTAACATGAAAGTATTGTTACGAAGCTTGCACTTAGATAAGTAATTTTAGTAGAATTATAAGTAAAATTGTTGTATCTTTCTGTGTAATGTAGCGCGAGACAAATTTTAAGAGAAAGCTGTAATGTAAGAATACAGGGCTGTAATGTAAGAATACACAGAAAATGTAAGAATACAGGGCACGTGCATTTAACATTGATTAAATAGGTACCTCGGGAGTTTGGCGAGATTTCACAAAACTGGTGGCCGAGAAATCGCTAAATTTGGCGACATTTTGGTCTGGTCCCTGTATTACCGTTATAAGTATTGAAACTGAATAAATGTAACGGCCGGTTTACACTTCTCCGAGTGACTTTCGGTGAGTCCATCGTCCGAGCGTCTCGAACAGACCTGAACTCGGATACACTGTTTACACCAATCACAGCGAACTGACGCCTCGCCTCCGTTTGTTTGCAAAATGGATACCGACGTGCAACGTGTTGTTGCTTGAAGTTTGCGAAGTAGTTTCCAACGAATTAATTTCTGTTTTAGAGGGAAAAAAGGAAATCAAAACGTAACTGTGTAGCTCAGCGTTATGAATTGGGAGCTTTAAATCAACTTTTAAATGAACTTCGAGGCGAGGATATCCAAAGTCACAAAAACTTAATCAGCATGTTTGTCAACTTCTCCATGTTCCGTGAAGGAGAATATATCAGAATGGGAGAAGGCTAATTTGAAACTTTATTGGAAATGGTCACTCCATTTATTCAAAAAAAAAAAAAGTTTCTTTTGAGATGCTTTGCCAGCAAAATTAAAACGCAGATAGCGTTTTGGTTTCTGGGGACGGATGTGCAACGTGTTGTTGCTTGAAGTTTGCGAAGCAGTTTCCAACGAATTAATTTCTGTTTTAGGGGAGAAAAAAGAAGAAAAGGAAATCAAAACGTAATTGTGTAGCTCGCCGTGATGAATTGGGAGCTTTAAATCAACTTTTTAACGAATTTTAACGGATATCCAAAGTCACAAAACTTCATCAGAATGGGAGAAGGATAATTTGAAACTTTATTGGAAATGGTCTCTCCATTTATGAAAAAAACATTTTCTTTCGAGATGCTCTGCCAGCAAAATTAAAAAGCAGATAGCGCTTCGGTTTCTGGGGACGGCTGACTCCTACAGTTCTCTGCAATATTTATTTCGAATGTCAAAATGCATAATCAACATATTTATTCCAGAAGTGTTTGAGGCCATTTTCTGTGTATGAGGTTGAACGAAAATTATTAATCTTTTGCTTGACCTTTCCAACACCCTCGGATTTTAACATGTTAATAACAGCCTCAAACGTCTTCTGTCGGCGATTTTTATTTCAATACTGATCATCTGGAAATAAAATATAATTTATGGTTGAAATAAAAAGGAAGGTCTATAAAACAAAATTTCAAAGTTTTATATTATATTTTATTGGGTGTAACTGGCCATAAGTAGAAACTCGCTTTTCGAAATTTATATCAACAAAATAAAATAAATGTTTTCCCTTTCACTTATTTTTTTTAACTGAAAACTGTATTTTATTGGGTAGTTGAATAACATATAATTTAATTGTTTTTTGATTAAAGAAATTCCAGAAATAAGTATGTTTAAAATAAATATTTTAAATCCGATACCCTAATTTAATTTTATTCCATGTTTTTCGTACAATATCAAAAACCTAAATTCATTCTGATCAGTAGTTATATTTAGGTATTCCCCTACGCTTTTACTCGGTCGAAATGTGCGTTTACATTATCCGGGAAGTCGTACCGAGCGGCTCGCTATGAGTCACTCGGAGCTTACTTGGAGAAGTGTAAACTGGCCTTAATTGACCAATCTGTTAGCTGCAAGCCGAAGTGAGGCAATCTGGCATCTTTAAGGCATCTGCTGTCAGTTGCTTAGTTATTGTTGTTGCGAGTTGTTTAGTCCTGCTTGAACTGAGATATCCGATTAGCTTTCTCTTTAGATGCACTTTGCATTGCATTGTGTTTAACGTGTTTAATAGTTTAAAGCGTAACGACTGATATACTGTGTGATACTGTGAACACTTGTACGAATTCTAGAGTTCCGAAATATTTCTCTTGATAGAAATAAATTTTTACTAAGCTATTATCAGACTTGTGCATTGAATCTATTACGAAATCGTACGTAATACGTAATTCATTATACTCAAATGCATTAGAATAATACGGCTTACAAATCGCAATTTCCTGTTTTCTGTAACCACTGCTACATTTATTTTCTTTTATATTACATTCAGCTAGTCCATGTGTTCCTAAAATACAATATCCTGTATCCAAGTTCTTGAGCTTCACAATACGCATGCACAGTTGGCATTTACCCTCATAAAATATGCATAAAACATGCATGATTTTCACAAAAGTATTCTTACGTAAATATTTATAGTACAGCAAGTTTCTTTTCCACGGTGGAAAAATAAATTCGTGAAACATGTAATAGAATTTTATTCTTTCCTGAACGGACATTCCATATTTTGCTGAAACCTACTCTTTTATGAATAGAATAGGATGGGTTATAAATATTAAGTGATCTCAGATCTTACTGGGTGTAATATACACATGAAACATCATAGCAATCTTTATTGAAAACGAAGAAAACAGGTAATTCTCCAGAGTAGGCAAGCTACGTCAGTGATTCAATATCCTGTCTTATCTCATGACGTTCTCAAGAGATTTTATCATATAGATTACTAGTAACGTTACAGATATTTAATTACCGTTCATAAATACGTCTTAGAGCTGGAAAAAATCTGTGCAGTAGAAAACCTTATTATGGAAACTGCAGAAAACGATTTGGTTTAGGACATAGATTCAAGTTTATTTTGCTTAGAATCCTCTGAGAAGTCTTTAATTAAATATTTACGTTGTTCCTCATCTAATATGAGAGCGAAACGTGTGTTTTAATTTTAACGGGTTCTGAAAAATTTGTGTCGAGTAATTTCGTGGTTAAATTTAATCGTCTGTTCTGCCATAATCCGCTCAGAATATGTCAGTTGAGAATATTTCGTAGGACTCGGTTATCAGATTTAGTTTTATTAGACCATAGAATATTACGTGGAGCAGAATAATGTTTTTATCCAAAGCTAATGTTGCTTGTTTGTTTGATTAGGGCAGAGTGTGCGATGGTTTCGTTTGATTTATTGAGATTACGGCAAAGAACACTAAGGCTATCTGCCTAAAGGGAGGGATGCCTTCGTGGAGGACTTCCTAAGAAAAGTGACTCATGTGCACGTTAGACATAGAGAAAACCATTAAAACGTTCATGCAGCCAGCCTGGTCGCCTGGAATCGAAACACGGTTGGAACTTCCAGTGTTCAGCGACTTTAACGTTCGGGGGCTGGTGAGCAGTATGGAATGATTATCTGCTTAAGAGAAAGGATGCTTTGGTTCAGGAATTTTTAAATGAACTAGATAAAAAATACATTACACAGGAAACCTAAGAAATCATCCTTGCAGTTAACACTTTTACCTGATTTCGAATTCACTTAGAACTACCATTCTTCAGCTGTCTTATTTTTTGGCGCCCGGTATGCCAGTATTAAATACAGAAAATTAGATTTTGCTGTTACAGTTCAGAAATTTAATTTTAAACAACATATCTACTAACTAGATTAAGAATTTGGTATTCTGCAAGTGAACATTCATGTTTAGCGTTATGAAGGAAAAGTAAAATTATTCTGCACTTGCAAACTGTACTACTTAATAAGCTTATATTGTTTTCTTAAGTACTCATCATTATGAGTCATCTTTGCGTATCTTGGATTTCCTTTCTTGTTGCTACGAATTCTGTACGGAGATAATGATTTTAGTGCAAATGGATTTGAAACTGCTGTATTACTTTTGTGTAATGTAACACGAAAATATAATGGAGCGAAGCTTGTCGGAGAAGTACGAATACAGGTGCAGGCCTATTTAACAGAGTAAATGGGTATCCCGGTAATTTGGGAAGATATCGTCAAGACTAAGTTTTGTCGCCAAACGTCGCCAAACTTGGCAAACATTTGGCGACATTTTGGTTCAGTTCCTGTATCACCGTAATAGGTGTAATTGAATAAATATAATTAAACACTATATCAGTTGTAAACTTAATTCGACCCTCATATTGCCTTTCAGTAACTTCAGGAAGCAGAAAGTACTAGAAATATCTCGGCGGCCGAGTGAAAACTATCAAAGGCCGGAGAAAGCATCTCACCAGTAGTAGCTGTTAGCTCAGCGTGAGTTTCAAATACGACCTTTGGTTTAGCTTTGTTTTGCATCGTGTTGCTTTTAAAGTCACAGTAGTTTAAAGTGTAACTAGTGATTACACTATGTTATATTGTGAAGAGTTGTACGACTATTTTTAAGGAAAGTTTCAGAACTCTAAAGCGTTTCTTTTGATAAAATAAATTTAATCAACCTGTCATTGGACCTGTGTGCATTCAATCTATTACGAACCCAGACGCACGCAACACTAGTTTTTAAATGTAATGAGGACTCGAAACATAGGAAATTAAATATTTATGCTATAGTAGAAGAATTTGCCCCTGCAACTGCCTGTTTTCTTTAATTCTTGACTTTAATTCTTGATATTTCTTCTATGATGATTGATAATGAGTTGGAGTAAAATGGAATAAGTGAGTAAATTTCATTAACCGACACAGGGTAAAAATTTTCCGTGCAAAGCAAGATAAAATGTTTATAGGGTTTATTTCCTTGCCATAACAATTACCTAATAGATTCATATCAAACTAAATAATTAAGGGAAAAATAACTTAATATTTTTAAATCAAGAATTCTTGACGAACGAAGATAAATTAAAAGCGAGAACATTTTCTTTCGTTGCTTGCGGATGTGCATGAAATATATGGAGTGTTTATTGAAACAATATATTTTGCCTTGTAAATTTCATTAATTTAAAAATTTTCTGTAACCTAACCATTTAATTTCTAAATTATGGTAACTTGCATTACAAGAGCTGTCTCTTTAAGTGAATAGTAATTTTTTCAGAACATTCTCACAAGTGTGTTTGTCTCCCCGTCATCTTTAATGAATTGTTAACGCTATGTAACTTCATATGATATATATCCTTATACTGTTACCGACTTAAGGTGGTTTGCATTTCAAATGAAGTAGAGTAGCTTAGAGCTTTGAGCACACTCTTTAAGAGA
>KK120990.1:175470-189907 GCA_000611955.2 Stegodyphus mimosarum | reverse complement strand
GTGTCCTAGAAAATTAATTCTTATCATGGCAAACAATACGAAATCAGCAATTAACAGAATCTGAAATATGATTTCAGCATCATAGTAAAATATATCCGTCATTGCTAGGCTTAATGCGTGTATTGCTACATATTCGATTGCTATAAACTATGGAAAAGGAAGCCTACCTCGCAGAATTTTTCTGTTTGCTTCTAGCTAGTCTTTTACAGCCATAAATTTGAAATTAACTACTAAATCTTACGTATATGCTATAAACAGTGATGTTCTCTATATTTTTGTCATCTTTCTTAGAGGAGTCTAGGATGTTGTCTTCTAAAACTATGAGTTTATTGTATGTTTAAGAGAGAATTTGTTTTTTCTTAAAACACATTTCAATCTCCCGAAGACTTAACTGACCAAATGTTGCTACCTGTATCGATTACGTAACATAATAATTGTAGCTTTTTATGCTTTTGTTAAATGCATGTGAAATTTAGTTTTATATACTAATTTCTTATGTAACAGAAACTTAAGAAACCGATTTCAGAGAATGGAATAATTAATGCAACATTTGATGATATCGACTGAATAAAAATTGTAGTGTCCTTTTCGCATTATTTCACCAGTAATTACAGACAATTTTGTTTAAAACCAATTTAAGATTTCATCACGTGTTATGCATTTATACACTTCTTTTACAGAAATCTCTTAACTTTTCGTGATTTTGCATACCCCTCAGTCTCCTGTGTAGACTGCATTCTTAATGCGAATATTTGAAAGATTTTCATTTTACGTTAATCGGTTTGTCATTATATCATAACTCAAATATTTTAATAAAAATATTAGAGATATTCATCAGAGAATTTCAAACGGAGATGATGGTTTAGGTACATTTTATGGGTTTAAGTTTTGAATTAGTTTGAATGTAATGGATTTATGTCTATGTTTATGCAGTTCGCATTACCCATCTGATTGCTAACTATTACAAATATTATTCGTTTGCCTAAAGTTATAATATTAGATGTCTCAACATAAACGCCGGATTTAATATGCCATCCAAAATACTTTAATTTTAGAAAATAGAAAATATTTTTACACGCCTAAATGAGGCAAATTATTCAATTTAAGAATGTTGAATTTGGTTTGACTTGTATTCTGGTATTTTACCTCTGTCAATTCATTTCGCAGCTTAGCTGACGTGGAGTGTTACGCAAAGAACAGCAAGTTTTGATTGTGAAAACTCATTACAAGAGTGGACAATGTTTACATCATTAAGAAGACCATTAGGAAGTTTTGCGAAATCTTTGGACGTGAGAGTGCATCTAATAAAACAAGAGTTCGTATATTGATAAAAATATCTGAGGGCTCAGGTTCAACAGTAGACATTAAATCACCCCACTCTCGATCCACCCAGTCTGTTGAAAACATCGTTAGTGTGCATGACAGTGTTATTAGAAAGTCCCAAGAAATCTGAACGTCTAATTTGAGGATAGGAAGATTAACAGCGAACAAAAGAGGAAATTCAGTGGTAAAGAACATTATTTTTCATTCCTAAATAGGAACATTTACCTCTTGCATATATGTAAAAATATATTTGATTTAAAAAAAGGAAATATTTTGGTTGACATATTAAATACGGCGTTTTTGCTGGGACACACTTTATATCTTAAATCCCCAAGAAATGGTTAGATATTGAATACATACAAAGGAGAAATGAAACATGAAATACATACAAAACACGAAACACATACAAAACACGAAATACATACAAAGCATGAAATACATACAAAACATGAAATACATACAAAAGAGTTATAAGGTATATCTCCCACATTCTTAGCGTGCCTTCGTGGTGTAATGGTCAGCACACTGAGCCGGTATTTCAGAGGTCCGTGGTTCGATTCCCGGCGAAGGACTTGCATATTTTTCATGTCTCCTGCTTCGTAAAAACCTAATGTCTCTACAGTGGCGCCCGAACTAAAAGGGTTGTGGATGATGACTCTCCACACCCAGGATTTGGCGACTAGGTCCCCTAAAACCCTAGTCGCCCTTTAAAAAGGGGAGTATATAAGGTATATCTCCCACATTCTTAGCGTGCCTTCGTGGTGTAATGGTCAGCACACTGAGCCGGTATTTCAGAGGTCCGTGGTTCGATTCCCGGCGAAGGCCACTGCATATTTTTCATGTCTCTTGTTCCAAAAAAATACCTAATGTCTCTACAGAGTTACAGAGTAGTATTAAGAGCAGGAAGAAAGTACCACTGCAAAATAATAATAATAATAATAATAATAATAATAATTGGATGTATACAGTACGGATTGAATACAAAAATGCTTTATTGGCAGAACGATGTTGGTACAAAAGATTTTATGAGAAAGAACAATAAACTAAAGAGCCTTAGTAAGCGATATGACCTTCCCAAAATGCAGTAGTTGTGCTGCAACCTCTGCCGAATTCAACACCAGATTATATAACAATTCTTGAGGTAAGAGCTTCATTCTTCAAAGAGCATCTCTTTCGGTTTCTAGTGCTCTGTGTAGGATAAGATCGTGCATCCAGGAGCATGTCTAAGTATCCCACTTACATTCAGTGGGATTTAAATCAGGATAGCATGCTCACCAATACATTCTGTGCATATCTTCCCATTCCTGGAGCTCTTCAACAGCATGAATCGTATCTGGCCGTGAATTGTCATCCATAAAAACAAAGTCGGGTTCAATGGCACCCGGAAAATAAGCGAGGGGTGAGGATAACTTCATCACAGTAAGGATCTCCGGTAATTGAACTTCTGTCAAAAATGTGGAGCTCCTTCTATCTGTTCATCAGCTTCAGTATACCTCTCTCCGTATCAACTAACAACGAGAATCCTTTGTTTGAATAAAACGACTCGCATCGTTCAAGAGGGCGTGATTTATTGATGAGGTGTCCAGTATTTGTGTTCTCTACATCAATGTAAACGTTGTCGCCGATGGTTACTGTCAATGGTATGCAGCTTTCATGACAGCGGGCGAATAGGCCACTTTTATAAAGTATCTGGCCACCGTTAAAGATACGTGTTATCCGGTTGCTATGAGTAGCTGGTTGAGCAATATTGCTGTCTCTCTTCGATCTCATTTCGCCTGTAGTGCTATAAATCGATTATAAGTTACCGTTGTTTTCCACCAACCTTTGTTTCAACCATGCATGTCGTTTGGAAGACTTTCCAAGCACGTGAAATAACACTTTTATCAGTTCCAAACTCTTGTGTGACAGACGTCAAACTGTGTTCCTCCTTAAGCTTGCCAATCCTTCTATCACATGTAATGGCGTCCTTATAGTCACACTGCTTGTACAATCTCACTTTCGCTTGTAGAAGTGCCTTCCTTTCTTGCCCTGCAATGTGCGCTGTGACTCCTTGCCTTTTGCCGTGCCTTGACGTATCTATGACGTCATGGTGCTGATATCTGCATATGCATCACTTTTCTACTGAGTTAGCTTTTTACTGTATTTATCGCAAAAGCTCTTTAAGCTCTTTTCAAAACTTTCATGGCTGCATGATGAAAAATGAATTAGTTGCTTAAGTTTTGCACGCTAAGCAATAGTGGTTGCAGTTCATTTTATTCAGATATTTTAATTAATTCAATCCAGTCAGTTTGATTTTTTCTATAATTTCGATGTATTTTTCGAGTATTTGATTTCAGTCAGTGGAAATTTATTTTCAGGGAAATATTTTAAGGAGAATTTTCTTTTGCGTTTATAATGACGATTTCTCATTTTTCGACTCTGTGTTGAAAGAATGTTAAGACTTTGTTTCCCGTTTTTATATTTTATCATTACTATCTTATAATCATAATGTGACGTTATTAGATTTTAAGCAAACAGTTTATCCACAATATATTTTGCAAATTGTAAAGCGAAATCTACCAAATCATATTTAGCAAAGTACGCAATGCGAGTTTATAAGTGATTGGATTGACAGTTTAATTTATCTTAATCAATCAACCTACTTATGAACTATACCGTTTTAAATTTTTGTTAGAAAGTAAATTGCTTTTTAGATTTCTGAAGTGAAACATGTCTTTACACTGGCAAATATTAATGAGGTGCTCCAATTCAGCTTTAAAAATGACATAGTTTTTCTGTTTTGCTTTTTACAGGATCTCCTGGATTTAAAGGCGATAAAGGAGACCGAGGAGATCGAGGACTACCAGGGGAACCTGGATCTAGAGGTCCACAAGGATTTCCTGGGATCCCTGGACCTATTGGTCCAAAAGGTGAATAAAACATTTTTGAAAACCTCCTTGTTAACAGATATATAATACTTATAATGATAATCGCAACTTACTGTGCTTGTGTGTTTTTTAATTTCGATAATATCCTGTTTTAAAAAAGTATTTGTTCAGTCATTAGGACAGTTGGCTGTTAATTTCTTGGCGCCTTGCATGGCGCATATGGTCATTAATTACAGTAACCCTGTAACGCTCACTCTGAATTTTTGTTTTTTGCTGTTATTAGTCTGAGTAAGTCATCGCTAGAAAAATGGCTCGCATATGTAATGGCTCGCAATTGTAAAATAAATTAATATACAGTCCACTATTGTTAAGTTCAAATATTGTTTTGCACGCATCGCATGAACATCATGGTCCGTCGAGCCGGAGGTGAAAGTTAATTTCGTAGTTTGGAATGTGTTTTGATTTATTGGATTACGCAATTAAGCCATCGCTCGCTTTCGTTCTTACTGTGAAGCAGTCTTCAATCACGGTAAGTGAGATATTATTTAGTTTTCATCATGAGTGAACTAAAAACTATTAAAATTAATAAAAAATGTTTAAAATCTAGTATTACAAAATTTGAAAGTAAAGTAAACACAACTGTTGATGAAGCAGACATTTACTTATTAGAATTATATGAATCGAAAGTACTAGAATTCAAAAAAGAAATAAACAAAGTTTTCGAGTCTTTATTTGCACACTGCGAAGAAATAGAAACTGATGAATATATTAACGAAAAAGAAAGTATAATAGATAATCTAGATGAAATTCACTTGAAAATTAAAAGAAAAATTTCTGCGATTAGTTCGCAAACGAATAGCTTTTCAAATGAAAATGGTTCGAATAAAGATGTAATTGTTTCGGATATTAAACTGCCTAAATTGTCGCTTCCTATATTTAGTGGGAAGATCGAAGAATGGATTGAATTTGAGGATTTATTTTCCGCAGCTGTGCATAAAAATAGTAAATTAACTAACGCGCAAAAATTACAATATCTAAAGAGTTCTTGTAAGGCGGATGCGTTAAATATTATTCATTCTATTCCAATTTCGGATTCAAATTATGACATAGCATGGAACTTATTGGTAGAACGCTATTCCAACAAAAAGGATTTGATCAATTCTATTATAAGGAAGTTAATTTCTATACCTCAAACAAGTGATTCTACTCCATCGCTTTTAAAATTTATAGATAATGTGCATGAATGTTTACGATCCTTAGAAGCATTAAATCAAAAAGTGGAACAATTTTCGGATACATTAATTGTTTATTTATTGGTTGAAAAGTTGGATAGAAATACTCGTTGTTGGTGGGAAAGATCACTTAAAAAAGATGAAATAGGAACAGTTAAACAACTAACATGTTTTTTGAAGGAACACGCGCGCACTCTATCACATTACAAGCCTTCGCAACGGGAACCGAAACGTTTAGTTAATACTAAAGCTTTTACGTCACTTTCGGAAAATAAAAAAACGTGTGTTTATTGCAAGGGTGATCATTTGTTGTTAAAATGTACGCAATTCTTAAATTTACCAGTCAAGAAACGATTTGAATTTGTAAAGGTTAAAAGACTCTGTTTCAATTGTTTATCTTCGGTCCACACAATTAAGGACTGTAAAAGCTCTAGTACATGCAGAAAATGCCAGAAATTCCACAATTCGCTCTTGCATTTGGATCGAGGTGAAGAAAATTCCGATAGAATGAATAGCACATCGAATCAAAACACAAACATGACTAATAAGTTTAGCAGTAATCTTTCTCCAGATGCGCATACATTTACTCCATTGGCAAGCAGCCAAGTGGTTAGAAGCGCTAGTGAAACCAACCAGGCGAACTCTATTAACAGTACTGTGTTGAATATTTCCAGTTCTTTTAATAAACAAGTTCTACTTTCAACTGCAATTATTTATGTGAAAGGTGCTGATGGGACATTTATCTCGCTGAGAGCCTTGCTTGATTCTGGTTCTCAAAATAATTTCATCACTAAAGAATGTATGGAATTATTGAATTTGAAGAGAAAGAAAATAAACGCTTCTATTTCAGGTATCAATGGTGCAGTTATGAGCATTAAGGAAAACGCTATAGCAACCATCGCTAACGCTACTAGAGATTTTATTCGTACTTTACATTTTTTTGTTGTTCGAAAAATAACTCGAATAACGCCTGCTAGACATCTACACATTCCTGATCTTAAGCAATTGCAATCCATTGGTTTAGCTGATCCTGAGTTTTATAAACCTGGTCCAATACATGTTTTATTATCTAACGAAGTATTTTTTGATTTACTAGGAACAAATAGAATAAATAAACAAGATTTGATTCTTCAGCAGTCAGTGTTTGGATATATTGTTAGTGGGTCAGTGCGCATGCCGCAGCAAGACAATATTGATAACTATTGTGGGGTTGTTGAAACTATGGATCATTTATCTGATAATTTGAGAAGGTTTTGGGAGATTGAAGGGGTTAATGATTCAAAAAAGGTGAAGAGTCAGGAAGAGGAATTTTGTGAAAAGCATTTTCTTCGCACGCATTGTAGGCAAGATGACGGTAGATATGTAGTGGAAATGCCAATTAAAGAGGAAGGGCTTAGCCTTTTAGGCGACTCAAGAGAAAACGCTAGTAAAAGAATGAATTATTTACTTAAACGCTTCGCTCGCAATCCCGCAATGAAACACTTATATGAAGATTTCATTGAGGAATACAATAAATTAGGCCATTCCGAAGAGATTGCTGAAGAAGATAACGCAAATTTTTCATATTATCTTCCTCACCATGGGGTTTTTAGGCCCGATAAACCTAGCACTAAACTTAGGGTAGTGTTCGATGCCACAGCTCCTACGACTACTGGAATTTCGCTAAACGATGTTTTACTGAATGGAGGGTTAGTTCAAGACGAACTGTTTGATATTATTTGTAGATTTCGTACTCATAGATTCGTCTTCACAGCAGACGTCGTTAAAATGTACCGTCAGATTTTGATTAAGGAGCATCAACGAGATTTATTACGCATCTTATGGAAGAGTAGCGAAGAAGAACCAGTTAAAGTTTATAGATTGAAGACTATAACTTACGGTACTTCCAACGCACCATATCTTGCAACACGCACACTCAACCAATTAGCAGAGGACGAGAGGAACAATTTTTCGTTAGCAGCGCGAATAGTACAAAGGGACTTTTACGTCGATGACGTACTGACAGGAGCCCATACTCTAAAAGAAGCTCAAGAATTACAGTCGCAGTTGATTGACTTATTAGCGCGTGGAGGTATGCGTCTGCACAGATGGTGTGCTAATCATCCTGATCTTTTGCAGCTTCCGCATGAACAAGAAGAATACTCCTTCAGTAATTTCGACGATCAGAGCATCAAAACTTTAGGATTATTATGGAATCCAAAAGTAGATTGTTTTTCGTACAAATCAACGATCAAGGAACCAACTACTTACACAAAGAGAACAGTGTTGTCTGACATTGCTCGCATTTTCGATCCATTAGGACTGCTTGGTCCAGGGATAACAAAGGCAAAAATCTTCATTCAAAGACTTTGGTTACTAAAGCTTGATTGGAATGATCCGCTACCCGAGAAGATAATTAAGGAATGGAAACTTTTCATTGATTCCATGCAATCTATCAACAATTTACAAGTGAGCAGATATGTTCTACAGGACAATTTTTCTGAGATACAAATTCATGGATTTTCAGATGCATCAGAGCTCGCATATGGAGCAGCCATCTATTTACGCTGTAGAAGTGACAATAGCTTATCTTCACATTTGCTTTGCAGCAAGTCCAGAGTAGCTCCCCTCAAATCATTGACAGTACCACGCCTGGAACTCTGCGGAGCTATACTACTATCACAACTTGTTACAAAGGTGGTGACTTTATTGAAATTGGACATCAGCAAAGTATGCCTGTGGTGTGACTCAACCATAGTGTTAGCGTGGCTTCAGAATTCTCCACATTTACTAAAACCATTTGTTGCTAACCGAGTGTTAAAGATCCAAGAACTAACACAGACATACCAGTGGAATTATGTGCGTTCAGAGGAAAATCCAGCCGATCTTATTTCTCGAGGATTGAATTTTCACAAGTTACATGATGCTGATCTCTGGTGGAAGGGTCCCCCATTTTTGAGAGAAGTTGTCATACCAACCACGAATATTGACTTTGAACAATTAGAAAGTACAGACACTTTTTCCACTGAACTGAGAAAAAGAACTGACATTACTTGTTTATGTACTTCACCTTCAAGGTTTATTGATTATATTCTTGGTATTACAAATAATTACACAAGATTATTACGTATTATTAGTTATATTTTCAGGTTCATTTGGAACTCCAGATGTGCACATCATAAAGGAACACAGAGAAGAACAGGATGGGTAAGTTCAAAGGAGTTAAGTGAGGCAGAATCGTTTTTAGTAAGAGAGATTCAAAAATGTTATTTTTATTTAGATTACAATTCCCTCGCACAAGGTAAACCAATTAATAACAAAAGTAATTTACTTTCTTTGAACCCTTTTTTGGATACAAATAATATAATGAGAGTAGGAGGCCGATTAGAAGGGGCTAATCTAAAATTTTCGCAAAAACATCAAATAATTCTGCCTGCTAAATGCAAATTAACTAAACTGATCGCTGAACATTATCATCGGAAATATTTACACGTAGGTTTGTAGGCATTATTGTGTTTTATAAGGCAAAAATTTTGGCCATTACAAGGTAGAAATTTAACTAGAAAGGTTACCCATGGTTGTATTATTTGTAGTAAAATTAAACCAGTCACTTTTGAGCAAATTATGGGTTCATTACCCTCAGAGCGTGTGAATCCAAGCTCACCTGTTAACCATGTAGGTACCGATTTTTGTGGCCCATTTTTTATTAGGTACAAGGGACAGAAGAAAGGAACTCTCCATAAGGTATATTTAGCTCTTTTCATTTGCCTTATAACAAAGGCAGTGCATCTCGAATTAGTAAGTGACCTTACGACGGACGCCTTTATTGCCACCTTAAGGAGATTTATTGCTCGACGTGGAAAATGCTCAGTCATTTTCTCAGACAACGCTAAAAACTTCGTTGGCGCAAATGCCGAATTGCAAAGAATTAACATTTTAATTAGAAGTCCTAATAAAAAAATTAGCAGATTATTTAGCTGAAGAAGGAATAGTTTGGAAGTTTATCCCCCCTCGGACACCTAATTTTGGCGGGCTGTGGGAATCTGGAATTAAATCCGTGAAATATCACTTAAGGCGGATTGTAGGTAACGCAAGGCTAACTTTCGAGGAGTTATTAACTGTAGTAACTCAGATAGAGTCTGTTTTAAATTCTCGTCCGATTACTCCTTTATCTTCCGATGTAAACGATCTAGAGGCCTTAACACCAGGCCATTTTCTCATTGGAAGACCTTTAAATGCTGTTGTAGAGCCTGAATTAATTGATATACCTGAAAACAGACTCTCAAGATGGAAACGAACCACCAGATTTGTCCAATTGATATGGAAACGTTGGCATAGGGACTATTTAAATACATTACAACAGCGTTCAAAATGGAAGGTAGAACGAGCAAATATTAAAATAGGTATGTTAGTACTAGTTAAAGAAGATGAACTCCCTGTGAATAGATGGGTGTTAGGGCGCATTATAAAACTCTTTCCTGGAGTTGATGGTAAGGTTAGAGTAATAGAAATTCGAACTGCAAGGGGCATCATAAAGCGTGGAATTACAAAAATCGCAGTATTACCCCAGGAAGAAACTTCTTAAGTTAGTTAAGTGTGTTAGCTTATGATTATAATACTTGTTGTATTTTGGATAAAAATTTGTATTGATTATTGTCAAATTTCGTATTGAAAATCGATTACTATTGTATTTTATTGCTATACTGCTAATTGCTAACTGATTATTATTGTATTGTTATGTTGTAATTGTAATATTTTGTATGTTATTATAAGTATTATTGCACGAAATTATTGAAGCAACCCTTCAATGCCGGGGTATATGTTCAGTCATTAGGACAGTTGGCTGTTAATTTCTTGGCGCCTTGCATGGCGCATATGGTCATTAATTACAGTAACCCTGTAACGCTCACTCTGAATTTTTGTTTTTTGCTGTTATTAGTCTGAGTAAGTCATCGCTAGAAAGATGGCTCGCATATGTAATGGCTCGCAATTGTAAAATAAATTAATATACAGTCCACTATTGTTAAGTTCAAATATTGTTTTGCACGCATCGCATGAACAGTATTTATTCATTATATTTGTAGCTTCGAGAAAAATAGATATGTAGGAAATTAGGTTTTACAATGTATATCTGTGAGTTATTGAAAGACATTCAAAAAATAATAGCAATGCATTTTTTGAAATATATTTTTATGTAGGATAACTGCAATGACTGGACATTATTTTAAATAAGAAAAATAATCTTTTTCAAAAGTATTCTTAAATTAAGTCATCGGAATTAATTTTACAATACATCAACAAATGCTGTAAAATAATAAATGGCATGGTATCAATAAAAGCTCAAATAATTTAAATTCATAAATACGCAAATTTTATAAACAATTTGTCTGTGATTTAAAATGAGAAAGCTTACTGATATTCATAATACACTCACTTTTGCTAAAAAATAAGCAACAAGCACTAAAAGAAAAGGCACTAATGTAAAAAGCGCAATTAAAACATACAATTAACATATGAAGAAGAGGATGCATTGCCGGATGCAAATACGCAACAAACATTAGCAAAACACGCAATTCCTCAGTCACATCACAACACCTTGGAAAAAAAGGGATATATGGACCTATGCATCAGTTCGCAAGCAAGGATAGTTCCTTGTAATTCGAGATAGCCAAAACGGAAAGCCATGAAACGGAAACGCCGTTTGCACGATGAAATGCGTTGGAACACTGTCGGGATGTTGCAAGAGAGTTGTAAGTGCATCATAGTGTTCTCAACTTGCTGTGGTACCGTTACCAAAGAGATCAAAATTCCTACAGAAGACGTGGGTCTGGATGCCGGATGATTACTAAACTCTTTCGAAGACTATCACTTCCTCTTGCTATGTGCAAGACGCCGTAGATCACTAATCACCGACAGCTGGCATTTCATCTCTCTGCTGCTGCACGATGGCCCATATGCCGCCAAACTGTATCTCGTCGAGTGCAGGAAGGTGGGCTGTGAGTCCGACGACTTGTTGTTTGTGTTCCTTTGTCAGAACGCGATTGAATAGGGCATGTAGACATCGCAGTTGGATACCAGAGCAGTGGGGTCCCGTACTCTTTACGGATGAGTTTCGCTTTAACATCTACAACGTTACTCGAAACGCATTGATATGACAAGAACCAGGGACACGGTATTGGGCGCCAAACGTCGTCGGCAGAGACCATCTGAGGAAGAGGCTTATTTGTATGAACTGAGATAGCAACGAGTGGTCGCACTGACCTCTACGTGTTTCCTGTGATTCCATCACAGCCATCCATCGCCATTATATTATAACCGCTCCTGTGCGGCCTTTTACCGTTGCAACGGATACTGAAGTGATATTTATGCACGATAATGCCCATTCGCAAAAAACTCGAGTGGTGCGGAGTTATTTGGAGGGTGAAATCGTTCCACGACTGTCGAGGTATGCTATATCACCTGACCTGAATCCCATAGATCATGTAGGGAACATATTGGGACGACGGATAGCAGGTTTGCAATATGCCGCTAGATAACGTATAGGAGCTCCCACATGCATTGCTACACGAATCGGGGCCACAAAAAGCGATCAACGACACTTTTGCCAGCTTACTTCGCCGTTGTCAAGCATGCATTTGAGCTAAAGGTATCATAGCCATTATTAACGGGATGTTTCCATTGCACATTCTTACGACCCATTTGGTCTTTCGCGATGTGTGATCGTAATCATTTATTCTTGTATTTCTTTGCTTTATTGTTTGCTATGTGGTCTAGTAATGCCACACCAATCTCTTGGATAAATTTCACACATATCCATAAAATAGTTTTTGTTTTATTCCATGTTTTGCCTTTGTTGCTTATTTTTAACTGGAATGTACATTCTGACGCATCGAGAAACTGCACATTTAATCATATTAATTTCTAATATAAAAAATAAGAACTAAAACAATTACGCAAGAGCTTATATCCGAAAAGAATTGTTCAGATGAAGAGAAGCGTTTAGGTTTTTTTCCGGTTATGAAACAGCAGTCTGTTGAAAGGAGATCCGAGCCAGGCAATAAGTGCAGCACGCTTTCATTTGAAATTGGATGCTTAACGTTCTCTACCTTTTTTAAACTGGTTCTGAGACAGCATCGTAAGGAAGAAAGACCGGAATTTTTTATATTATCTATATAGCATTTTCATTTGAAATCAGTGCAATTTCTTTTGTTTATTTAATTATTGTAAAAAAGAGAATTTGCTATTCAAAAAGACACTAAGAATGACTGCATTTCGTAAGGTATTATCTTTTGTTTAGCATTGAAGTTTCTCATTTGAAATCAATGCCCAGATAAGGTTGAATTTTGCCTATTTTATACAGAGAGTTTGCAGGATGAAATTGTTCAATTCATTCAAAGCAGTAGTATAATCTTACAAAAAATAACGTTATTTCTTGAGTTTGATTTTTTTAACCGTTTAGTATTAAAATACCCTAAGTATTTTAGAGCCAACGCGTAAAATAATATTGTAGGCTATAGCAAGTGACAAAATCGAAAGCACAATGAAATCAGCTCATTTATATCATATTATCATTAATCAGCTCATATTAAGCATTTTCTATCTTTAACGTGCTCAATTGTTGAATTATTTGAGCAGATAAAAAATTTATTCCAGCTATAATTGATTAAACGATAGCTGTGACTAGAAGCTACATTACAGATATAGTGTGTCGAAAGCACGGCAAGAACACCACGCGGGGAGACATGGTGTTAGAGGAAGAAAGCAAAGAGAAAACTTCGCGACTCGGTAAGAAAATGAAGCAGAGACAAAATATCTCATCTAAAAGCATCGTCGTGTAAAATATTATGATAAAAATTAAAATACCTACAAAACACAGAGACATAGAAACATTGGAGAAATATTCAGTTTATGTGGCTAAAACGTTCAGACTTTTTATAAAAGTACATTTTTATTGCTAAATTTACAACTCGAAAATTACCTTAATTCTTTTGATTTCTCTGTTTATTTATGTTGAATGTCAGCAGTTTTAGTTGACGAATTTTATA
This sequence comes from Stegodyphus mimosarum, assembly GCA_000611955.2. NCBI lineage: Eukaryota > Metazoa > Arthropoda > Arachnida > Araneae > Eresidae > Stegodyphus > Stegodyphus mimosarum. Next base: position 176,461 of record KK120990.1, on the reverse strand, counting down.
TTTTAAAGTAATTCTATGGTAAATTTATGAGCATCAGAGCCAAACATATCGATTTATTGATGACGTCATAAGAAACGTTTTCACCTCTATATAAATGATTATCTTAAAAGATATTTTGAACATATCTTCCCGTTTATCAACATGTCTGATTACTAGGTTTATAAATATCTAATATGTATTATCATCATTGCTACTTTACGCCAAAATTCCATAGCTGTAATACAAATTTAGGAAAATTAAGCTGAACAACTTCTGAGTGACTGTGAGGTGAATTAACTCTTAATCACTTTCATCCATTTCTATATTTATTATTATGGAATTTAAAAATGCGCATTTGATTAGGTAGTTATAAAGGATTGCTCCAAAAAGAAAACATATAAGTAATTTACTACTTAAGCTCTTGTGGGACATTTGCCATGAGATACTTGCATTTACAAAGCATTAAAATGAAATTGTTTCATAGAATTCTGAACTTCTTAGGCTGGTATACATCATAGTTCTACAATGTTTTTCTCATTTGGTACTTTCTAGTTACTTTGTTTTGTATCTCGTTGTTTTATTGACAATGTTTTAAAATTGCGAAATACTATTGTTTTTCACCTCTTTTTTTCTTCATTTTGCATAAGGATTGTCTTAGAATTGTGAACCAATCCTTGTTTCTCCTTTACATTTAGCTTGTAAGAAATTTACTTAACTATAATTTTATTTGAACTATATGAAGAGAATAGCAAGACTACCAGTACAGTCAGTCTTTTATTATTCTGTTATCTGTTACGTGGGCTTCTAAGTACGTCAATATGTATACGTATAAGTTAAGTGAATATATGCTTTCAAATATGAGAATATGATTTTTACATACTTTCCCTATTGCTATTAGGTGAATATGGGAAACCAGGAATAGATGGATTAGATGGTCGTGATGGCATACCAGGCGAACCCGGACTGGATGGAGTTCCAGGAAGAGATGGCATCGATGGCATCCCCGGAAGAG
>KK120990.1:151432-175449 GCA_000611955.2 Stegodyphus mimosarum | reverse complement strand
ATTCCTGGAACACCAGGAAAACCGGGCACTAATGGTACCGATGGTAAGAATTTCAAAACAGTAGTTGATAACTGTTAAACATAAAGTATTTGTGAATTTCGTTTCTGTTGAAACAAAAGATAACGAACATTGAACAAGGAGATAAGCACATGAAAGCACGCATTTAAAACGCACGCACACACCTGTGTATGCACGTAGTGGAAGGAAATAAATTAGTTGATCAAAACAATTCATTTTTTTAGTTTTTAGTTCAGATTAGGAAATTTACCTACTTGTTTAACTATAATGAAAAATTTAAGCTAAGAAACTCAGAAACAAGTTTATATCAAATATTTTTGTCATCAAAACATATTTTAATATCTGTGTTGAAAGAAAAAAATCCGCTTATTCATCCATAGAAGTCGAGATAGTATTTTTCAATCTTAATAAATTAACTAATCGTGCATTCAAATACATCTATCTCCAAATAGCTTTAAAGAACAACAATACAGGTATTAAATATTTAAACATCAGTAGCATTTCTTTAAAAATCCTTTGTTGTTTTACCAAACAGGAGCAGCGATTAGATGAAATGTTTCAGAAGTGAGCAACTTTACAGCACTATTTAAAATGTTGAATATTCATTCTAAATTAAAAAAGCTGCATTAGGATACAAGAAGCGCTTTTCAGTGGATGTGTTCATTTCATTATTGAAAGAATTAAAAATGAGCTTAAAAAACAAAACTAAGAGAGAAAAAAATATTGTTTAGAATTCAGTAGACTGTTATGAATAACAGAGTTGATTTTTGTTAAAATGTACAAACATTTTTAAAGTAATATTTATTATTCCTAAAATATGTTACTAACTTAAATGATGACATATAAAATTCAGTGTGGTTAAAATTGTTTAATGTACTTATGGTGTTATTATTAAAACTTTTTATTACCCATTGGCTCAAAGGTCGTAATTATATAATTTTAAACTCCATATCTTGAAGAGAAGTTTACGTTTTACGCTGGAAATAACATACTGTATGGTTTCCAACACAAATTTGTGATTGCATTTGCTTCTAATTTTGGGTAACAAAGTAATTGTATGAATAATTTTTTTTTATGAATAAAAAATGAAAATGCCATGAATAGCTGACAGCAGTTTATTCAATTACTGTGCATATTTCATGAAAGAAAATTATTTCCTCCTCACAATTGTAGCCTAGTTTTAGTTTTCGGTTATAAAAAAATCAATCGAAGATTGAAGGAAACAAAAAAATCCAATTTTCCACTAGTATTGACAATCAATTTCAGTCCGAATTTCAATTTCCTTGGGCTAATAGAGGAATGAAAACCATGGTAAAATAATCAGGGATTTGGGAGATAAGTGAGTTAAATTTTAACAAATATTGTGAATTAAATAGGCTAAAAAAGGATATGTTCTCATAATATATCCAATTATTTTTTAAATTTTCATGTTCTTGAATATTAGGAGGAAGACTTATGAATCTAGCCAATAGAATACATGTAGAATTTATGTTGATTAAAATCAACGAGACTAAATTTCAGCTATTTTGTGTTAATAAATAAAATATTTGAACTGCATGTGTTAAAATATTCTTGTAATCTTGGATTTTATGTCACATCTGAAAATTTGAATGACTTTTGAAGTTTTTCACATATATTCAGTATCTTTTTTATAGCTCAGATTGAATTTCTGATTTTTACTGGGCATGTATTTTCGGAACTTTAGATGTATTATAAGGTATTTCTCCCATCTTCGCGACCTGCCGTCGTAGAGTAATGACACTCGGCTCGTATTCGAGAGGTCCGAGATTCGAGTCCCAGCGACATCTGCATTTTTAACTTTAAATATTGCGGACTATTAATAGGCGATGAGAGAAAATAATTTAGACAGAAGGGTTAAGTGTCATTTCGTTAGACTATTTTATCGCTAAGGGATATTTAAAGAAAAAAAATTTGCCCTCGCGCCATGCTTTATGTTAAGTTGGGTTAGGTTATTTGACTATGGCAAGGCACACGAAGTTTATTTGCCCAAGATGAGTGGTGACTTCATGGAAGTCTTTCTAAGGTAACCTTGCTCGTACTCACGCTCACGTTACACATTAGAAAAAAACCACAAAAACCTACTCTGAAGCCACCTAGTAGTTTGCCTGGGTTCGAACGCTGATCGAAGTTCCAGCATTCAGTGGTCTTAACCATTCGGCTATTGGTAGGGCCTCAGTCTATAATAAATAAAGTAGGGAATATCTTAGACGGATAGCCATTTCGAAATCATGAATGAATCTATGCCACGCTTTCCTGAATTGGTACGTTTGGGAAATTATGTATTAAGAAATGTTATAGCTTTAAATGCTGTTTCTTATTTATAAAGAAAATGACTTACGTTTCTAAATTCTTCTTATTAATTTTTAGCACCTGTGTCCATAAGTAAATTAAAATGATGCATAGCTTTAATTTCCTCAAAATTCGTTTACAAATTTAATTTTAAATTGTTATTATTTCTGAATGCAGTAATTCTAAAATGAAGGCGTGAATATAATGAATGCATTTGACATAGAGCGTGAAAATTATATGAAACAACAAGAACAGAAAGAAAGTAGAACGAAGATTGTAGTATAGATGTTATAACAGAAGAATGGGAAATGTCATATAGAAGAAAACAATGTAAAACTTATTAAAGCGGATTATTAAGTTACTGCATATTGTGTATAAATTCCAGTCATAAAGTGTATGCCTTGCATAAAATTTTTCATATGCTTTTTACTTAAAGAAAAATTTTTCTAAAGCGAATATTTCTGCTATTTTCCCATGTTTATGCAATAAAAGAGAGAAATCATTCCTTAGGTGAGAAAATAGCTATGCTTTTTATACTATTTTATATGGTACGATACGGTACGGTATATTTAATTACGGCAAAACACACGAGGGTATCTGCTTAAGAGGAGTGATCCTTTCGTTGAGGACGTTCTAAGAGAAACTGACTTATATACACGCTGCAGATGAGAAAAACCACGAAAACGCCCATGCATACCGGCCCGTTGTCCAGGATTCGAACAACGGACCGAACTACTATTGATCAGCGACTTAACCGCTCGGCCGTGGTCGGCTTACCATTTTGTACCGAGCTATTGTTTTATATGCGATTCTAATCAATGGGCTTTTCATTGCCGCAAATAAGAGCTAAATGTTGATTGGTCTCCATTAAATTTCATATCCATTAGATACTGGAAAAAGGATAATATCAAAACTATGTAGAAAGCTGTAATACTTCTCCTTAGATTTTTCAGAACCAAGAATTGAGAAAAATCAGCTATGCCTTCACCGAGTTTGGCTACAGGTTTTCTTATGTTTGCCACATGTGGTACCACTTACCCCACAGAAGCACGCGTGAGGGAATGCGACAATTTCCTAAACCTTTACATGGAAAAATCAAAAATATATTAGAGAAGGAATTTACGGAGTTTGATCGACTTCAGTGCTTGTCATTGATTATATGTAGCGTTACTTTGAGGAAGTAAAGGGAATAACTACAAAACAGACGCTACTTATTTTAGCGATTGGGATATTGTTCGGAGAACAGCCTTGGTTGCGCCAACTTGACTTCTTTAAGAGTATGGGCGACATTTCATTATGCCAACGGAAGTAAATACTACAGATAATCAAATACTACAGAATAAATACTACAATAATAAATACTACAGTAATAAATACTAATTACTATACTACAATAATAAATACTAATTACTATACTACAATAATAAATACTAATTACTATACTACAATAATAAATACTAATTACTATACTACAATAATAAAAACTAATTACTATACTACAATAATAAATACTAATTACTATACTACAATAATAAATACTAATAATAAATACTACAGATAATAAGTAATACTACAGATAATCCCTTAGCAAGGGAAAAGTGTTACGACTGTCTCCCTAGAGAAAGTACCATTGACAATGAAAGACAACCATTGCCTGAACCATTGCCTCAACTCGAATGACAACCATTGCCTGCCATACCACAATAAGCTGTTTCTCCCTTTTTCGCATCACGGCTGTTCTCCGAACAATATCCTGGCGATTGTTGGAAATCAAAAACTTATTATTTATTATGTAGATGATTTCGTGGATAAGTTAATTATGTGTATTTCTTTAATGTTACATTTAGTTTATCTTTTTTTTAACCACTTTATAACCTTTAATCACCACTTTAGCAAAGAAACTTTTACATTTAGCTAAGAGCAAAAAAGCGTATAGTACAAGCAATTTAAACTTAAGTCTACAGACCACATAAAAATTCAGTTTAACGTTCACAAAGTCTGTTCCCCTGCAGTACTGAAGCTATTCTTAGAGAAATCTCTGAGTTATTTGTAAGACTTATTGTTATATTGTATATATAGAAATTAAAATACCTGTCCGTCTTTATTCAAGATTTATGCATGATACATACATATATTCCTAACAGCTGTTACGCATGGATATATAACTGTTTTGAAACTCATGAAATACTTCTGGTTTTTAATATTTTTATTGCACGGACTTTTAAAAAAGAAACCATTGTACTACTTAATTTTATTGCATAAATTATTAAATGATTTCGTCAGGTATTATCGGATACACGAATTAAAATACAGTACAAAGTCCGAGATCTGGATGTCTAATACCCATAATACACTGGTGTGCAAAAATTAAGGACGAGACGGTTTTTTCAATATAACTTTATACAAAAGCTTTCCAAATCAACACATTTAATACCGTAAGATCCCCAATACGTAAGGACATGAGTAATGTAAGCAACACTTACTAAAAGAGAAATCAGAGGGATAAAAAGAAGCTTTATTGAAAAAGTAGCATGGAGCGCAATGCGACTGAAGGCCGAAACATCCCTGTGATGGGTGTCCAGCAAGAAACATCCGGTCTTTAATAGGGGATATGATCTCCCCTGACTGCTAGGCAGGTTTCACATCATTTGTGCATGCTGGATATGTGGTTGTTAATGAGCTGTTGAGACACTGCTGCTCGTTCCTCTTGTAGCACCAATCGCAGTTTCGGAATCGTTACTGGCGATAAGTTACGTGCTGCCACGGGTCTCCCTAGTAAGTTCCGTACATGCTTGACGGGATTTAGATCCAGAGACCTTGCCGACCAATCCATGTGTTCAATATCTTCACTCTCCAACAGCTCTTCGACAGTAACTGTGCGATGAGGTGGAGCGTTGTCGTCCATGAAGAGGAACTGAGGACCCATAGCCCTTGTGAAAAGACGCATGTAAGGAAGAAGAACCTCGTTACAATAGCAGTCCCAGGTGACGAACCTCCTTGGGAGATATGAAGGTCGGTCCGGCTACCAAGCATTATGTCTGCTCGAACGAGAACTCCGCGACCTCCAAAACAGTCCCTTTTGATGATGTTGAAGGGGTTATTGCGTGTTCCCCGCTCTGTCCAGATGTGTATGTGTCTAGAATCGCAACTCAGACTAAATCTGCTCTCATCTGTAAAGAGTACTCGTCCCCATTCATTGTCTCTCCAATTCCGGTGTTCCCGGCACCACAGAGAACGCCTTCTCCGATGGGCAGGCGTTAGAGGTACACACCGTACAGGGCGTCGTGCAAACAGACCACCACCGTGCAGTCTTCTGGCCACGGTAAAACGCGATATCGGTCGTCCAGTCGCCTGTGTCGTGTGTCTAGCGATTTCTCCCGCTGTCTGCCGCCTGTTTCTTCTGGCCTGTAAGGCAATATACCGGTCATCTGCGGGTGTGGTTCTTCGTGGACGACCACTACTAAACCCCCGGATAGCAGTTCCTGTAGTTTGAAATTGTCTCTATAGTCGTGAAACGATGCTGTGAGCAATTCTGAACTCTGCAGCCATACTTGTCACACTGCGGACTTCCTCCAACTTCCCAATGATTCGACCTAGGGTAAAATCATCCAGATGTCGTCTAACATATTGATTATTCGCCATTTCTCGCTGAGGCAGCAACTCGGTGTGATTTTAACTGCTATACGGCGTGCAATCTCTTTGCCAGAAATACTGATCTTACACCGACAACATGCTTTATACTACTCAGACACTCCCCATTACGTCTACCTGCATATCTGCGCATGTGCTACCGTACATCACCTTACTTAATCTCCTGATTGTCTTTCTGTCCGCTCTGCCTCTTCGTTCAGCTGATATGCTAATTTTTCGACTTCGTCCTTAATTTTTGCACACCATTGTAATCTAAAATCCGAACCTCAAAGCCACAAACATTTGTTTTTGATATTTCCTTCCATAATAAAAAATGTGGAGAGTCCCCATTCTTAATTTCACGTAGGCACTAAATAAAATTCCTCAGTATTGAAGAAATAATTCATTTAAGCATAAATTTGTGAAATTAATAATTTGGCTCTGTAGGTCATACATCTCAAACCCAAACATTCTACGTTACAGCTACTAGTATTTTATACCCCTGACGCCGAACTGGCGATTCTTTATTATACTTTGCTTTCATCACCGCATGTTTATCAATGCACGACAACTTAAGTAGCGATGTCTAAATTTTTTTTATGTGTTAGTAATTGAATATTGTGTACGTTTATTCAATATTCAATTTTCGAATGACAACCATTACGCTTGGCGTACGCTTGGCCATTATGGCAACATTTTAAGCTGACATTACGCTTGGCGATGTAATTGCAGATTTTAGTTAAATGCGCTAAGAAATGTTGACGAGGGAAAGTTTAACAAGAATTTCTTTTCATATGCTAAAATAGATTTTGTTAATGAAACTCATAGGCCAAAAGATTACATTTAGTGCTATTTGAGTGAAGAGTAACTGATGTGTTACTCACATAAACCCGGAACTGGCATCAGGGCTCGTATGGTCGCACCGGGCGGCAGAATTTAGGGAAGACAAAATTTTTCGAATTTCGAAAAGCACCGAGAGCCAAAATTAAGGAATGACAGAATTTTTATAATTTACGGAAAGCATTGGGATCCAAAGTTTAGGCGGGCTTTAGGTTCAAATTTAAAACTTGAAGGCGCTTTGTTGCAGAACATAGGACCCGCAGAGGCCGCATCAGGCGATATCTAGCGCCGGCCGTAGATAAGCCTTAAGTATTGTAAACGCAACGCATTGATTTTTTTTTAAATATTTTATTTTTACCGTATTTGCAACGAGAGAGTATTATGATGGAAGCCGAGTTGAACGATAACATTTTTATGAAGCGCGCATAGCAATCTTGGTATTTTTAGTTGTACCATTTAAATTATATGTAAATAAGGCGCGAATAAAAAATTTATTGTGTAAGTGCAGAATGTTTGCTAGTTTTAAAGAAAGTACCTAATATCTCAGAAGTGGGATTGACAAGGATTATTACCAAGGTTTTAATAACGTATTGCCTTAATGTAGTGCGTTAAGCCCAAGTGTGGAAGCTCGCCAAAAACGAAAGTTACGTGCATTTATAAACTGTTTATATTACGTCTAAGTATTAAACGGAAAGAACTAAGTAGAATTCTCGTATTATTATTTGAAAATTGAAGTCTAAGATGGCTTATTTGGCAAACGGCAAGAAATGTGACTTAAAAGAACTTGTCTTAGAACTTGACGTAGATTACTTTCTGATATTAAAATTATGGGCTTAAGAGATATGATTTTAAATAGTAAGAACTATAACGAAGAATTTACTAAACAAATGCTAGATAGAATTATAAATAATCGTTTAAACAGGGAAAATCTGGAAAAGAAAAGAAAAGAAAAGAACATATGAACTCGAAAAGTTGAAAGTAGAAGCGGGAATTAGAAGTAGCAATGTAAATGATTCTGTTCCTTCTAATGTTAGTAAAAGTAATTTTGGTGGTCTGAGTAAATTAATGCATAAGTATGAATTGAGTGAAGGTTATATAAGTTTTTATTTAGTCTTATTTGAGAGACAGGCACGACGTATTGAGTTGGAAGAACAAAATTGGGTTTCTCAGCTGTTGGATCTATTGCCTTATGAAATAACTCAATTAACTGCCCGTGAACCAGAAGGAAAAGCTAACGATTACAAGCACGCTAAACAACTGCTATTGAGAAAATTTAAGTTAACCCTGAACAGTTTCGGCAAAAGTTCGTTGATCATATTAAAACGTTGCGTAATTCGTGGAAGTACTTCACGTTTGAATTAAAAAATTATTTTGAAGAGTGGCTTTTTGCATTAAATGTAACAGATTTTGACTCTTTAAAACAGCTTATTATTGCGGACCAGTTAAAAAAAGGGCCCCCGCTGCTATACGAGATCATTTCATTGATGATTGGTCTAAATTCAGTAATCCTGAAGAGTTGGCTGAAAAACTAGATGCATATTAAAATATTCGGGCAGGGATAAAAGTACTTCAAGTAGAAAATAAAGCTTTTAGGCTTAATCTTAAGCCTAAATTTGGTTCTAAATTTTATGAAGGATCCTATAATCAGTATTCAAGACCAAGAAATATTAACGATTCTATACAGACACATAGTAACTCTAAAGTGGGTTTTAAAAACAGTTTTGATAATAAATACAATTTGGGAGATAAATTTTATAAAATAGGCGAAAGGAGAAGATAATATAATTCTGGTATACGCAATGAAAAGGGTGAGCCGAAATGCTTCAATTGTAATGGTTATTGACCTATTGCGACGGATTGTCCTCAACCTAAAAATGAAATTATTTGCAGAAAATGTAATGAAAGGGGTTATACTTTTAAAAAGTGTACGTTTAAGAGTTCAGACATAACAACTAACTATATATTCAAGATATGCTCGCATCAATAATGGAGAAGAAATTACTGCAATCATAGACGGGTTCCATTTTGTTTATTGAAACAGTCTGTGGCTAGGAAATTGAATCTTATTATAAAACCTGGTGCGGAGGTATTGTTTGGCTTTGGAAACCAGAGTAAACCAGCCGCTAGAACACTGGGAAAAGTAACTGTTGACTTAGAGATTGGTAATATGGAAGGAAAGGACATTACGGTTTTAATTGTAGAAGATGAAACTCAACCATGCGATTTATTAGTTGATCGAACATGGACTGGTTTATCACATACTGTATACGCCAAGATAGGTAATACCTTGCACATACGCTACGCTAATGATTGTCCATTTTCACAGTTACAAAATGACATCAACACTCGGCGAATTAAACTGAAGGCTACCCAAGAAATTGAAATCGAAATTCATACGGTTAATTTCGTGAAAGCTAAAACTGATGAAATAAATAACGGTTATATTTTAATAAGTGGATCAGAAGATGAGTTACGGTCATTATTGGAAGTAATACATAGAGAAACAGTGCTATCACTCACTAACTACAGTGATAGAAAATTAATTTTGAAAGAAAATCAGTGTATCGGTAGAGCAGAAGTAGCACAATTAGTTGAATCAAGTCCAGATCAGAAAACTGAAAATTCAAATCAAAAGGAAATAATGATAATGAATGAAATTAAAAAGTTTAAGAGACCGATTATTTTAGAAGAAATTAAAGTTAATAACAAAATTATTCCAGAGAGAAAACAGGAAGTTTTAGATTTGATAAGTGAGTATCGAGATTTTTTGCATTAAATATGGAGGAATTAGGGTGTACAAACTTAACAAAGATGGATATTAAAGAAATTGAAGGGTGTAAGCCTGTTTGTATGAAGTCGTATAAAATTATTTCCGAAAAGCGTGCTTCTATAAAGAAGACAATAAGTGAATGGAAGAAATATGGATTTGTTATTAAAACAATATCTTCGTATGCTAGCCCAGTTTTACTCGTAAGGAAACGGACAGGTGAACTACGATTAGTTGTAGATTACAAAAAGCTGAATTCGCAAACTGTTAAAGATAAATTTCCACTCCCTAGGATAGATGATCTTCTTGAATGTCTTAGCGAAAGTAAAGTTTTTTACTACATTGGACTTAGTTCATGGATATCTACATATCCCTTTACCTGAAGAAGCGCAACTGTAAACAGCTTTCATCACTCCAGATGATGCTGGTCAATTTGAACGTATGATCTTTGGGTTACCTAACGCTCCCGCAGAAGTTCAGAGATTTATAAATCAAGTTTTAGGCCCATTGCTTAATAGAGAAGTATTATGTTATTTGGATGACATATTAATTCCGGCTAAATCTTGGAAAGAAATGATGGAAAAACTTAGAAAAGTATTTGATAGATTAAGAGAAGCAAAAGTGACATTGAAACTGACAAAATGCGAATTTGGAAAAGATGAAGTTGAGTATTTGGGATTTCTAATAAAATGATATGCAACCTGGACCAAAAAACGTACGAGCCATATTTAACTTTCCTAAACCAAGCAATGAACATGAAGTTAAACAATATTTAGGTCTTACAAGTTTTTTTAGAAGGTTTGTACTGAAATATGCAGAGAAAGCTGAGCCGTTAACGAGACTGATGAGGAAGGATAAAACATTTCGTTGGAATGAAGATCAGCAAGAAGCATTCAGTACTCTAAAAGACCATTTAACTAACAAACCAGTATTAGAGTTATATCATCCGAAAGTAGAAACAGAAGTGCACACAGACGCAAGCAGCAAAGCCTGGCAGGATTGCTTTTGCAAAAAGGTGAAGATAAACAGTGGCATTTAGTTTGTTGTGTAAGTAAAGAAACAACAGAAACAGAAAAGAATTATCATTCAAGCAAATTAGAATTAATGGCTATAATTTGGACTTTGACACAACATCGACAATTCTTGATTGGAATCCGATTTACGATAATTACAAACTGCCAAGCTTTAGTTTATTTAAACGCGAAGAAAATTTCAAATCCTCAGATAGCAAGGTGGAGTAATCTGATCCAGGAATACGATCTTGAAATAAAGCACAGACAAGGTATGAGTCACGTAGATGCACTGAGCCGATCGCCAGTTGATCAGCCAGAAAAAACCTTAGACTCTATAACTGAGAACAACTTGGAAGTTTATTTAACGCTAAAAATAGATGAACAAATTCTTATGATTCATCATTCAGATCCAGAATTACGCAAATTAATAGACAGTTTAAAGAAAACGATAAATGATAGAACGAGCGTAGAGAAGTATGTAACGGAAAATGACGTCTTGAAGAATAATCGATTGTTTCGTAAAGATCGGGAAAAGGAAAAATTGTTATACGTCATACCAAAGTCGATGAGAAAAGGTATTGTAGTAAAATATCACGATCTTTTGGAACATTTTTCAGCAGATAGAATTGTTGCCAAAATCAAGGAGTCATACTGGTTTAAAGGAATCAAACGATATGTTATGTGTCACATTTTGATGTGTTACGAATGCCTAGTAAATAAAGTGCCTAGTGGTAAAAAACAAGGAGTACTGCATCCAATTAGAACTGATAGAAGACCTTTTGCAATCATAAATGTACATCATTTAGGACGATTCGTAAAATGTTCAAGAGGAAATACAGAATTATTTGTAATAATTTATAATTTTACAAAATTTACAAGTTTATATCCTTAAAAAGAACTGCAACCAAATATGTGTTAGTTGCATTGAAGAATTTTGTAAATGATTTGTGGTTACCAGAAAAATTATCAGCGATAGAGGAATATGTTTCACAGTGAAGGAATTTCGAGAGTACTGTGAAGATAATGGAATCAGTCATGCGCTCAATTCAACTCAACATCCAAGTGGCAATGGAATGGTGAAAAGAGCAAATCGAACAATTTTGACTACGATTAAAACGAATATGGAAAATCCGAATCATAGGGACTGGGACAAAAAGATTAAGGAATGCGAAAGGAATTTGAACAATATGATAAATAAGACTAGAAATAAAACTCCTTTCGAAACGCTTCACGGTTATTCACGAAAATTCAGCGGCGGATTGATGAGGATCATTAGACGAAAACGCAAATGAATGGGAGGATCCAGTAATCTTGCAGAATGAAGCTAGGAAGAGAATTGTACATATGCAGATGAAAAGTAAAGCAAATTATGGCAAGAAGAAAAACAATTCTTTAACATTCGAACGAGGAGAAATAGTAGTTATGAGAAGAGTATTTAAATTAACTGGAGAATCAATCAAAACACAACAAAAATATCGAGGCCCTTTGGTAGTTACAGGCATTTTACCAAGCGATACCTATAGAGTAAAGAGAAGATGAAAGGGCGTTTTTTTAGTACGACAGCTCATGTGAGCCAATTGAAATCATGGCAGTGTCAAGCTGAATCAGAGGTGGACGATGATGATGGTGATGACGTTAGTGTTGCTGATAATGATAACAACACGCCGCTTAATACTAAAACTAGGATACGGAAAAAGAATAGAGCAGGACGGTGAGTCTATATGACAGTTAAAATCTTTCGAACTCTAAATTTCGTATAAGTTCTTATAGTTCCGAGGTTGTAACTAAGTCAAGATGCCCGAATGTAAACGCAACGCAATGATTTTTTTAGTCCAAAGGGATTTAGTCCCGAAGGACTATTACTTTCCTTTGGGCGTTTTGCGTCGTTTCACAAAAATGTCCGATTCACTTTTCAATTTAGTGCTAATGTTTCTTTGTTGGTAATTGAAGTTGCATTGGGTTGGCTATTGGAATTTTTGGAATTGTATTATGTTGGTTATCGGGTCTGTACTGGATGGATTAATGGAATTGTATTGGGTTGACTATTGGAATTATATTGGGTTTGTTTTTGTGTACGTATTAGGTTTAGTTTAATATTTGTTTCGTTCGGCAAGTTTTCATATTATTAAACAAGATCCCTTTGGACGTAATCTAAAATCTTAATCCTTTCAGATTTTTTAAATATTTTATTTTTCTCCGAATGGCAACGAGAGAGTATTATGATGGAAGGTGAGTTGAACGATAACATTTTTATGAAGCGCGCATAGTAATCTTGTATTTTTAGTTTTACCATTTCAATGATATGTAAATACGCGAATAAAAGATTTATTGTAAGTGAAGAATTTTTAATAGTTTTAAAGAAAGTACCTAACAGTGTATGTGGGAGTTTATTTATTCAGGACTCGGATTAGCCTAAAGCATCTGCAAGAAAAGACGTAGGTATAATAAATAAGTAAACTAATGCAATTCAGGCTTAATTCAGTACGCGATAGAAGGAAGACAAAATTTAGCGGAACAACTTGTCTTTCGTCGCCAATCTTATGATACTTAACCAGTCTTATGATACATATAATAACGTATAGCGGACGCTATTAAGCCAGGCTAGAATTATCTTCATTGATTATGAGGAATTTCAGTTAATGTAGCAGACTGCAAACCAAAGGTGAAGGGATTTTGTAAAAAAATGTGGAGAAGCGTTAATAAATGAAGGTGACATAACATTGCGATGACAATGCCCCGATCATCAATCAATTAACGGACGGCGAAACCCGTAGTATGGTTCTAGATCCAGAAAACGCCGCTACCAATATTGAAGAACGTGACAGAGAGTTTATTGAAAACGAAGAAATTTCGACTGATAAGTTAGTCGGAATTCTCGACTCAGCAATTACAGAACTTGAACAGTAGAACTTTGTAACTAAACAAGAAATTATGTCAGTTTATAGAATTAAAAAGAAAGTATTAGGACAAAAAACGAAGCAACTTAAACAACTTGCATTAAAAGAAATGTTTAGTAAAGTAAACAAATAAATATTAAGCTTTTTCTTTGTAAATTTTGATACCTTTTAGATCATAACTACTCTTTATTTCATAAATCACCATTTCATATTTTTAATTGTAAAATTTCTGCATGCCATCTTACTAGATTTAAATTTATGATCTAATATCCGGAAACATCCTAAATCCGGAATTCCCGAAGTCCCGACGAGTCCGAATCTCGGACTTTATACTGTACCTGGAAAGACGGAAAGTCGAAAAGAATAGAATGACATAAAAGGGTTATAAAACTTAATTTACATAGAATAATAAAAATATATAATACTGAAGAACATTGCTTAATTAATAAAAAATATTAAAAATACTTAATATTCAACAAGTATACATTTTTAGAGCATAAGACTTGTTCAGAGCTAAGACATATCCTAGAGCCTAAGACCTAGATATGTAAGTGCATATTTCAACAAATTCATTTTTAAAGAAGAGAAAAATGTAGAGATTATTAATTTATTGCAAAGTAGAGTTTAAGCGATCTTTAAGGAAACTCAACTATGTACGTGAGTTTCGAAAAATATTTAATCTCAGCGGGAATGCAAAATTCCAACTCTAAATCCTAAAGTAAAATTTCGAAAAGTCTTTTCAGGCATTTTAGGAGAAGTCTGAAATTAAAGAAACAAACATCTCATTTCATGAGTGAGATAAAAGTGGAATCCCTTCCAGACAGTATGAACTTATTAAGGCAAGGACTGAAACATTTCTCAAGAGACAGACATTTCTTAAAGCGTGGATCTCTGGACATGAGTAGTTTAAAGCGGCTGTCTAACTTCGAAGAGAATGACTTCAGAACTATTATTAGAACAGTTCTGAAGTTTCCTGATCTCGGGAATTTTATTTTAACATCAATTCGTCTTTCAAATGTAAACATTTTAATGACTGCAGGATTATTTGATCTGAATACTTAATATGTGTTATACATAGGAATAAGCCGAGACTTTAAAAACGCAGAGAAATATAGAAAAGGAAGAGAAAATTAACGTTTAAGATTTCCCTGCAAAGTAACAAATGATAAGTTTAAATCGAACTTACACCATAATTAGGTACGCTACGACGTATTCGCATACGACATAAGCTTAAAGATATACGAGGAGGAGGCAAGAAGTTTAGGTTAGGATAGGTTAAGTAGTTTAAATACAGCAAAACCACAAGAGCTATTTTCCTAGAGAGAAGGAGGCCCTCACGAAAGACTTTCAAAGTGAATCTGTCTCGTATTTATGTTACACATGATGAGAAACAAGAAAACAAAACATGCATTCATTCACTTTGCTTGGGTCGAAATCGAACTAGGTCGAACTATTAGAATTCAACAGCCACCAACTCGTCAACCATGGGGTGGGGCCCTGAAGGTAAAGAAGATAATTATTTGAAAAATGAGCTGTGACCTTCCGTCTAGAGTTGATGGTTTGGTTAATTTCATTATGGCAAACCACTCGAGGGCTATCTGTCTAACAGGAGAAGATGCTTTCGTGAGGAATTTTTAAATTTCGTTGGTTTTGGGGCTTTCTAAATTTGGAATTCGGTTGGTTGGTTTACTTTTATTGGCACAAAAACTTAAAGATTATGGTGCGCCAAACGAATGATAAATACGTTTCAAATGCACGAAAACTGAAATATATTAGATGAGGTTATGGGCAGTGTTTCGATAGTAAATAAAAACCATACACTTGTACAGCGTAGATAAAATATAGCGAAAAAACTAAAATGCATTAGGAGCATGATATTATACTATATAAACTCTTAACATATTCTGTAATGTTGATGAAGGTATATACAGATGAAAGTGAAAAATGCTCTAGGATCAGGTAGAGCAGGCAAAAAAGGAAATAAACTCAAATTATATGATAAAAAGAAATGTCTTTTAAAAAACATTATGAGGTTAATACGGGAATTTTTTCCAATGAGTTCTATTAAATTCTATTCTAGTATTCATAGAATTCAAATGATACACACGTTTCTGACTAAAACAGCGCAACGGGTTAAAATATGATTGACTGAAAGGGGAACATTGCAAGTACCACAAATAGGCTCACTATCTCCTTTCAAAAGATACTGATGTGTGAATCAGTGACTAATTCGTAGGCGAGTCAACAGTACATCCTCCTTTCAATTCCCTCTAGACTCCCTGTTCTCCAAGTTCGTTTGCACCTGCTTTAATTTGTTCTGTACCTGGCATTAACAGTGCTCTTGCCATTGGTCAAGATATTTGCTTTGATGTAATTCCATATGTCTGTGAAGGGGACATCATTTTCAGAAGTAACATGAGCTGATTTTGTTGCGACATCGGCAAGTCCATTGACTTTGATGCCAGCATGTTCAGGCACCCAATAGTACGCAGCAGAATTACCTGTGTTTCTCAAACAAAGATGTGCCTTTAAAATTTCCACGACCAAGGGCTGGCTAGTATTTGCATTCATTGATTCAAGAGCGCTCAGAGAGTCAGAGTATATGATGAACTTTCTGCCATGCTGCTTAGAAATAAAGGTTAAGGAATTCAAAATGGCAAGAGTTTCTGCGGAAAGAACATATGTTGCCTTATGAAGTCTACTAATCCTTATTTCTTTATCACAAACAAAAGCTGCCCCGACATGATCATCATTCTTTGAACCATCAGTCAAAATTGCTGTGTAGTTAGAATGTCTACTTCTATGCTCTAGGAATATTTTTTGATACTGAACATCATCGATGTTACTGTTCAAAAATACCAATTAGTTGATTATTCACTTCTTGCCTGGGAGCAATGCTGAAAGGGTTAAAGCTTTTGGGCTGCAGAAAATTCAAGTTGAATTCTTCTATCAGTGAATGAATGCGAAGATCAAAAGGTGGAATACATGAAAGACGTGCTTGGTAGAAACACCAGTACTGGTCAAATATCATGGGCCGAACAGGATGTTCGCTTTTGACTTTATAATGAAATTCAAGAGACAATCGGTTGCGTCTGAATTCCATAGATGGTTCAAAACAGATGGTATATAAACTTTGGACTGGAGATGTTCTGAAAGCTCCAGAGCATATCCGTAGAGCTTGATGGTGGACCGGATACAATTTCAATAGCACAGAAGGTTTTGTTGATCCATCGAGAACGCAGCCATAATCAAGTTTGGAACGAATTAAAGCTCTATATATGCAGAGCAAAGATAACATTCTGCTCTTCATGAAGTATTATCTAGGACTTTCAGTATGTTTCGAACTGTTTCAATATGTTTAGCACATTTTTTCTTTACATTTAAGATATGTTTAAGCAATGTGAGCTTTCTATCAAATATGACTCTAAAAATTTTGCTTCTGACTGGAGTAGAATCAAAGAACCATCAAGATGCAGCTCTGGTTCAGGATGTAGATTTCTTTTGCGACGGAAATGCATACAAACGGTGGCTCGATGGGGCGATAATTCAAAGGATTTTTCGAGTTGATGCCAGGTAGCTGTAGCTATTACAAAAGGCCAGCGCCAAGCAGTTGGAAATGTTTGTTCCGTCCATAACCTATTATAAAGAGCTAGAAGGACCACTAGAGGTTCATAGTCTAGATGCTTTATCATCAAATAACTAACACCACTAGGACCAGAGGAAGTCATACAAGTCTGAGTTATTACACTTCTTAGTTATAACATTGTAATATCTTATTATAAGATTCTACATTAGGATGGGAAAAGTCAATTTAAGTCCCTTCCAAGAGCATCTTTGAAGAGAAGAACACTTTTAGTTAATTTGCTTCTACCAGACACTGCAGCAAATGCTTAACTTAGAGCATCGGGTATTTCTCCTCTAGTCCTTATCACCTTTTCATCTTTTTCTAGAGCAGAAAAGGAGTAATCATTACATAGCCCAGAGGTTTGCGGATTCTTTCCGAAACTTGTTTGCTAGACATTAAAGATATGACAGTGGACATGCAGGTTGACCATGACTTTCTCTGATTTTGTCGCCTCACGTTTCTTGCATTCGCCTTAGTTTTTTTAAAGGCCAGAAGATTTGTTAATGTCGGATATCGAGGAAAGATGCGCCAAGCTTTCAAGCGAAGTTTCATGACAATCACGGTTCCAACAGGATTTAGGGAACTAGGGGAACTTTCTTGAGAATTTCGGAATTCAGAGTTCCGCTGCTTGTACAATAGTATCAGAGATCATTTTCACTGCTACATCAGTCTCCACATCATTTACCATTTCTTCACTCAACACAGCTCAAGACGCAAAATGATCTCAATCAGCTTTATCATAAAGTAAACGTGGTTGTCTTGAGATCACCGAATCCCCTGCAATATCTACAATCACCGAGAAATGTCCATTATTGTAGAAATCGTCTCCTGCACTGAAAGAGCAAAACGGCAGTAGAGATGGAGAACAAACAGCCAGATCAATGGCATGAACTATTCTATTCGGCTGATGAAAGTAGGTGTATTCTCCATTATTAAGGAAACAAATAGAATGATTTTCCATTAATGCTGTATTTGTCGGCCCCTTCAATTAGTGTTTCTACCTCCCCACTAGGTACTATGTGCATTGAAGTCACCTATAAGCAGAAAAGGCTGTGGGAGCTACTCTATTATCCCATCCAACTATTGCTGATCAACATTCTCATTTGGGGTTAAATAAATATAACGCACTGAGATTAAAAAGCGTAAATTAATCTGAATCGCCACAACTTAAAGGGAGGTCATCAAAGCTAGTACAGTGTATGAAGAGTGTATGAAGGATTGTGGAAGGCGATAAGACCCACGTCACCATAGACACGATCTCCCAGACGTGTATTCCTTTCTTATTGTAGTATACCTCCGTATCGTAGCGTATCCGCTTGGTTTCAACAAAGTTTCTTGAAGTGCAAAGCAGGCAGGTTGATAGACGTTTACTAAATCTTTGATATTATCCAGATTTTGACGAAATTTCTGGCAATTCCACAAAACAAATGTACCCTTGTTTTGGCTTGTTGCTTGTTTTGGCAGGGTTATGTTTTTGATTGTCGGGGCAGAAAGTGTTTTGGAAGGAATAACCCTTGTCCAACATCCATTTCATCTGAGTCGTCTAGAAATCCTGAACTAAACTCTTCTGGCTTCTGCAAATGATAATTTTTGTACAATTTTAATGTTTTGAATTTGCTTTTCTCTCTGCCATTTTGGACATGATCATGAAAATCCCGGGTTCTCAAGCTTGCAGTTTATACACAAGAGGGCAGCATAGCATTCACTATCATGGTCTATGATGGAACATCGAGCGCACGTGAGGCTACCACGACAGGAGGTCTTTCCAGTTCCAAAGCGCTGACACTGAAAGCAGCGCATTGGCTTTCGGTATATACGGCCTGACTGAGATATTTGGGTATCGAACTTTGATGTGTTTAGGCAGGTTAGGGGACTTGAAAGTAAGTATGACATGTTTAGTTGGAATCAGTTGACTTCCGTTTCGTATTTTAATCCTACGGGCAACACAGACGTTTTGATCTGCCAACTTTTTAAAGAAATCCTCTTCACTTACTGACAGTAGATGTATTTCGGAGTTTACACCTCGGGACGAATTTGGGGTGTTATGTGGTTTTACTGTAACGTTTGCTTGCCCTAGTTTAGTTAATTTTAGAAGACTGTTAGATTGCTTTCCGGACACAGTTTCCACTTAAAGGCCACCAGACCGAAGTATCTTAATATTGTTCAGATCTCCTACAGAAGACAAAAGCTGTTTGTTTTTAGAAAGGGAGATATTTTTTTGCAATTTTTCGCAGCTAGTTATAATTAAAAAGCGTGGACGGAATTAATTTGGTACAGCTCTTTCTATATCACTTCTTAATCTTTTGATTACAATCGGAATATCAGGTAAATTGTTGGAAAAAGAAGGTATCACATCAATCCAATTTTAATGAAGAAAGATTAGAGTCTGATCGTCCCGCCTACCGTGGAGCCCAACAAGGGGACGCAGATTCCTACGCCAGGCCTAGCTGGACTCATACGCAAACTGAAGCCTCAATGTCGACTTTTCCCAAAGCAGGTACTGCCGAGAGCTTATCCCCGAGCCACTGACACAAGGACTAATGACCAGCCGATTGACACCCATGAGGACGACAAGGTGCCTCCAGTTTAGCTGAAGCAAAGGCCAAAGTAGTGTGTTTGGGACAGTACCTCGCCCTCAACTACCAGGACCCTCCTTTCCAGCGACTCAAGTCTCAACGCACAGCAATTACATGGGCAGTTTAATCGACAGTCGAAGCTAACTGCGAGAGCTGTAATAGCATCTGATAACGAGCCCGAACCTCCGAAAAGGAAAACCGGAAGGAAGAATGGAAAGATAAAAGTTGCAGCTAAGGCAAGAGGAGCCGGAAAAGTGGATAGACCACTGGGGCTGCAGCATCGTCCCACCAAGAAGATGATCCCCTGAAGAGGTACGGCACCATCTAGAGTTGAACTCGGGACATTCAGTGTGCTGAGCTGACATGCTAACCGTTCCACTATAGCAGCGCACATGAAACGTGTCATAACTATTTCGAAAAGCAATCAGACACAGTAAAGAACACGTAATTAATATGGCAGAAGCAAAATTTCAATATAATTTTAAAAAGTTGAAAGAATTTACAAAAATTAGAAATTTACAAAAGAAACACATAATTAAAGTAAGATATTAAGTAATATCATATTCCTCTAATTATGAGAATTCATTTTACTTATGCATAATCTAATTATTCAGAGTACCAAACATTTTTCAAGAGAAATAAGTTATTTTTAACATGTTAACCGTATTAGGAACACAATTAATGTGGGTACTAATTAAGCAGTCCGATGCGAAATCTGAAAATTTAGTTCAGCAGATAAATTTATCGTGTTTCAAAATGGCATCTGAGTTCTGCAAAAACAGCTTGAAACATGATTTGCCAAAGTGTTAATTCAATCTCATTCCATTCCAATCAGAGACCCCAGAGTGGCATTAGTAGCTTCGCTCGGTCAGGATATCTTTTTGTCACTAAACATGTATTAGACGTATGTCACTCCATAAATTATAATTTAAAATGTTTCGCTTTTTACTTTCTTTAATGATGTAAATATCATCTTAATTAATGGAAGCTGATGAAAACAGAGGCTAAAATAAATTCTATAAACTTAGCTAATAAATGCTGTTTAAATACTGGTCTTCGTGAACGGATCCAAAAGGTCGTAAACTTTAGTCTATATTTTCATACTTTAAGCTGTGTTAATTGGTATTCCAGTATTTCCGTCGAACCTGTACTGACATTATATGCATATGGTTTCTCTGGAAATATCATATTTCCAATTTACGTATAAGTATTACTTTATTAACTGGTAATATGAAAGTATGAAAGCGTAAAGGAAGCGATGGACTGACAATGATGACTTGAGAAGTGAATTAGAAATAAATTATTTTCAATTTACATATCAGCGAAATACAGAAGTTAGTATCTTACGAATGTTTCCAATTTCTCTGCGGTTAATTTTTATGTGACGTTACAAGATTTTTTAAATATATCGTTTTTTTACAGTCATTAGCATTTATTTTTTGGAAACTGCAAATCTGTTATGAAATCAACAGAATGTTTTAATTGATTGATTGTAAAATACACCTTCGCCTGTGTTTAGGAGACCTGAAATCTTACCAATGTTGGTTGTTGTATGCCAAAATAGGAATCATTTCATTTCAGACACCACATAAAATTTCAAATACCTTCAGCAATTTGAATTATTTATGTGTTTCATTTAATCCTTAAAATATGATTCCATAAGCATACTTGGGAAACTTGATGTCGCATCGGCAGAAACTGAGATTCTAAAGTATTTCTTTGATCTAAGGCTATTAGAATTCAGAAGGCAAAGTTGCCTTTGGTGACCGAAAACATTTGGTTTGTTTACTAGTAGTTCGTCTGCAGGAACATGGCAGTTAATTTTAACTTAATAATTTGACGGACAGATTCAGTTATGTTGAAAAGCTGATGAAGAATATTCAATAAGTTATTGATATTATAGAGAATGAAGGAAATCCGTTAATGACCTATTATTCTGTCGTATCTTCTGTTTCCAAGTAGTGCTATGTAGCACCAGTTATGGATAAGCGTTACGGAGCAAGGGCTCGTAATGTCTGCGCTTTCGTTTGATGTAATTCCGACTGATACCTGGTACGGCCATGCTTTGTTTGCACAGACAAATCACATTTTTTTCTAGCATTAAAAAAAAAGAATAAAAAGAATAAATTTATTTGGGACCCGCAGCATTCTACAAAACAGCAAACAGATTATTTTCAAAGTTATGGAATCGTACCATAAAAAATGTGTATTAATGGACACGATATCGTCAGGTGAATATAGCAGAAAAAGACAGTAATTCGAAAATTTACCTATGGGAAGTTTGTATTCACAGCGTTCTAAAT
This sequence comes from Stegodyphus mimosarum, assembly GCA_000611955.2. Taxonomy (NCBI): domain Eukaryota; kingdom Metazoa; phylum Arthropoda; class Arachnida; order Araneae; family Eresidae; genus Stegodyphus; species Stegodyphus mimosarum. The sequence goes on along the minus strand of KK120990.1, from coordinate 153,470 downwards.
AGAATTTCATTTAAAATTGGAGCCCACTAACGGCCGAGCGGTAATGTCATTAAACACTGGTAGTTCGGTCCGAGGTTCGAATCCTGTGAACGGTCTGGGTGCATGGGTGGTTTCGTGAGTTTTCCCATGTGTAACACGTATACGAGATAGTTTCTCTTAGAAAGTCCTCCCGAAGGGATAGCTACCGTTAAGCAGATAGTTCCTAGTGTGCTTTGCCATAATCTCAATAAACAAAACCAAACCGCTAAAATCGAAGTCCTAACAATATTGCAAAAATTGACGAAAGCCTTTTTACGAAGCATAAAAACGAAACAGCGTCAGTTCGTTGAGAATTAATTCCACACGAACGATTGGCGCAACTTGGAAAGATTTCTGCCAACATTTATAGTTTGATGGTGGCCAACTTCTCTCGAAGGTTTAATTACGTAAATATTGGATATCCCAGAAAAGTGCAAAAGCGTTTGCTCATTTAGAATCTCATAATGCTAAAATAATTAACTGCTAAATAGTGGTAAATAGGAAACTGAAAATATATATTATTTGAGCGATTCACTGCTGTTTAGAAGAGTTTACGTATTAGAGGTTTGCTAAATTTTGTTTGAAAATTCTCCATTGGCAATCCAAATCTTAATATTTAATAGTTTTTGGATTATCTGTTGAGGATTGCAGATAATCTTTTACTATTCTGCATTACTAAATCGCTGGATTCGCACACACACACGCACAAACATGTATATATTGATATATAAACAAATGTTTAGGAATTTTAAATTAAATTAATAAATTATTAAAGTCGCGCAGTAAGCTGCGACCATTCTAATGTGGAATAAACTCTAAAATTGAAATAAAAACAATTAAATTAAATAATATAGTAAAATATAATTAATATAACATAATTTCTTGGTCTTTTTCAAGGAGCAGCAAAATGATTTTAAATAGAGACACGGTTCTGAATTATATGTGAATGGTTATGACTTCTAGAACTAATAATTAAAACGAAATTGTAAAATAAAAATTAGTGTAATAAAAATTAGTAAATTAATGTTCTTTAAAAGTGCAATAAAGTAAAAATTTTAAACACTTATTTAAAATTTAATTAATTTTAGTTAATTATCAAAAAGTAATCTGCTCCGACATAACCCTAAAATAAAGATTCAAAATTATTAAAGGAATTCTTGAGTAAGAAACCAGAGTAACCGTTGGGTGAAACAAAAACAATGAGCAAAATAAATATTATCTAAATTTTGAACCAAAAGGAAAAAGCAGAATTGCTAAAAATATTTGCAAATCAAAAGGAACTATTACAAAACAAAAACAAAAATATTTCAAATCAAAATTTCAGGTAACGAATTTATCTGAAAGAAATTAATCAAATAAGTAACAATTTTAAATAATAATTAATGCATGAATGTTTCCAAATTGAGGAAAAAGAAGAAAACAAACTGTATAAAAATAGAAAGTTTATAGCCTAAAATGCAAAAAAGAATAATAATTAAAACAAAAATTCAAAACACAGTATGCCTGAAATTAGGAAAAAATAAATAAAACTGAATTAATTCAGTTGAATTAATCTGAATGGAATACGAAAAAGAAAGCAAAACCTGAATGAAACAAAAAATCCACATGTTTATTTCCGTGCAATCCTCGAGAAATTTGTTTAAAAAAATGACGGAGTCGAGGGAAGTTTTATGAAATGAAAATAATAAAACGCAAGAACTCAGTTGGTGTATAAGTATGGAGCCTGTAAAATGGAAAAACTAAATTTTTTGAAATTGTAAACTAAGTTTGAAATCTGAGCCTTTGTTGGATTTAATTTCGCAATATTAAATTTAATAAAAAATAATTTTTAAATACTGTGTAAGTAAAATAAAAAAAACTTAAAATTAATTTTTTTTAATAATTTAAGCAATTAAAAGTAAATGAATTTTTTATGTAATGTAAAATAATTTTAAGGCTTTTTAAAAAGGCAGTTATTTAAAAAGTAGAGGAAGTTTTGAAAAGGAATTCATCAAAATTTTTACAATTAATTATTCAGCAA
>KK120990.1:100779-150693 GCA_000611955.2 Stegodyphus mimosarum | reverse complement strand
CTTTCAATATACCATCTCCAAGGAACAGAAATTCAATTAAAATATATTTTAGTGAGTATTTTAATTAGTATTTTAAATTAGTATTTTCTAAACCTCTATTGCTTTAAAAACATAAAAATTTGCAAAGAAAATCTTTAATCGCAAAAATACCAAATTCAAAAGTAAAAAATAGCTATTGTCATTGATCCAAGGTTAATAGACTTATCAAGAGGAATAAACCAATCTGCCATCAATTAACAACTAAATTAAGTGAAAGTGTTTCATCTTTCTTCCAAGTAAGCATCAGATTTCTGCTAGAGCCAAATAATAGCACGAATAATACTAAATCAAAAGTAATTAGTCCATTTTAGCCAAAAGAATTTAAAAACAAAATAAATTAGTAAATGCCAACCCTGCCTTCACTTGCCATTTTCTGGCAACCGTAAAGCCGCCTTGCGGGGAAGCTATCCTACCGCATTTGGACATTTCGTAATAATATGTTTATCAGGGAACCGTTTCTCTGCTACATTTGGAAAGCTGGTGTATTCTTCCAATTGAAATGTTCTTATAATAGATAATATTTCAGGAACGAATGAGTTGTATTTATGCAGAGGTTACAAGTAACACATGTTTTCTGTCTGACTACAAAACAAGATTTGATTGCTTTTTTAAAATCTGTGAAGTACAAAATTTTTCTGAGGATGACGTTATTCAACTATAAAACTCTTTCAAAAATTGCTTCAGAAATAAAATTGTCCTGCATAAAATTTAAGAGTTTGTGGCTGTTTTCATTAACCAGGTCTTAATTAAATAAAATTGCTTCAAAATGCGACTAAAACATGTGTATTAAAGTAAGACAACAATGAATATGAAGTTTTCAAAGTGCATTTATTGCGTATTCTACTGTCAGTGGAAATCTAAAAAATTTGATTTGAATATAATAATTTGATTTTCAAATTAAAAAAAAAATCTGACAGTTGCTTTATGTTAATTTTGTAATTGTAATTAAAAGGCATAATCTGTAAATGCGATACAAATTTAACATTAAAAAGAGAAAGAATTCGTGCTAGGAAAAATTAAGAATAATAAATATAAGGACATATGTGTTCGAAACGTAAATTTTCTATTTGTCCCTAAAGACCGCATGAATCTCGCCTATATAACTGCAAACGACTCTGAATAAAATGTCTTCTCGTTTTCCTAATTCAGGTTCTTTCCAATGACCTGTTCAGCGCTTGTTGTCCTAGCTTCCTGCGATATGTGTGCCATTCTTATACCACTGACGGGTAGATGGCTTTTCAGTACTGAAAAATGTGTAGTACCCATCTCTGTTTTTTAAATAAGAAGGAATGGCATCGCTGCTGTCAAGTTGAAGTCTAAATTCTCTATGAAGGAACAAAGATTCTGAGAGAGTTCCAGTACTGACAACTAACAAATCCGATGAAGCCAACAAATAATTTTTTTCATTAAAAGTAGTGTGGTACTAGTGTGTACTGTCTGTTGTATTGTGAAATTTTTCTAGCCATAGAAATCTCATTTTTATTTTTATCTCGCCTCTCTATCAAAAAGATTTATTATTAATGCACACCAACCAATATCGAAATGTTTATATACTTTTGTTTTTGAAACCATAAAAGAGGCATTAGAGTGGTCTATGGAATCTGAAATGACACTTCACTGTCATTGGGATCTTGTTCTCTTTTACCCAGTAATCGTCCTTTCTTCCATGTAATTCATTTGTTATGCACATTCCATATAGCCGTTTGCAGCCGATGCGCTGGATATGCGTATCCAAGCAGTCTGGATCAACTCCGCAATTTTTGAGGTATATGTTTCTTTAACTTTCCGGAATGGTCAAAGCGTTATCACCTTGAACTAACCAGTTCGTGTATATTTGCTTGACATGGTCTTTAAATGCCTTATTCACCACCACTTCTAACATTTGCAGTTGCGAAGTCATGCTTCCTGGAATGATGATAAGATCTGTGTTTAATTTCAGAATTTCTTCCATTACGGGTGGTGTGATGCACCTTCAAAGCATCAAGGATCTGTATCCGAAGTTTGTTTAAAAGAGCACCCGAACTCCAGCTTAAATGCTTAGGTGCGGAGCCTCAAAGACCAGAACATTCTTCATTCCCCATTTCCCGCTGCAAAAAAGTTATGAAACCAAGCGAAAACCTTCCTTTTGACGTAATTTTGCAATCAGTGATGGCTTGGGGCCACGTATTTGTTCCATTGGTAGAAATATCCAATATCACGGTGCTTTTGTACCATTTCACATACTTCAAATTCGTATGACATCACGGTAAGCAACCGTTCCATGTTTACGTTTCTCGCGTGAAAATGACAATACTTTCATTTCAATATTCTCGATGTTAAGACGATATTAACACGCTCTTTATCTTTTTCTGCATCCCAATATTAGTTCCTGGGGCATCATACTTCTTGGATACCGCACAATCGTTTGGTGCTTGATACCTTGTAACCATTATTTTGAAATTTGCATTAGATTAATGCGTGCACCCTTTTTCTGTGTTGAACAATGCTCAACAATACAGCATACTGCTAACTAGTATTCATAAAATAAAGTCAAGAAGATAGCGTATATGTAATTTTGCTAGTACTGTATATTAAACTTCACTGCGAAGTTCAAAGGGGAAATCTACAACATCTCAGAAAAACTGATAAGAAAACAGTCGCCATAACAATTACTGCATTCTATAGCGCCACAACGATGCCTACGCATTACTGCTGCATTGCAATGTTCAAAAGGCATGAGAGCTTTCAAAGATTAAACAATAGGTGTGACAGAGAGCTGAGTTCGAGATTAAAGGAAGTTCGTGTTCAGGAAAGAAAAGGCAACTCCACATCATATGTCGCGAAAACAAGACGGAGGCAAGTTTTCAGCAGAAAATTTAGTAAAAATGTCGTTTTGGATTCAGAGAGATGGGGTATACTCGCTTTTGTAGGACCCCGACTATCGAAGCTAATGTGGGCTGCAGCTAACTCGAATAAACAAAAACGCATTTAACACAGTTGGATACAATGAAAATTTTAATTCTATACTGTGTTGTTTAATACTATGTTTATCGTCAGATTTGTTAACACATGTGAAAACTATTACCTTTTCTTTACTACGTTTGTTTCCAGGAGCTACATCTGAATGCTAGTGTCTTTCTCGGCAACATTTTAAAATTTAGATCCGTTTTGTTTCAGCTATCTGAATGATATTATTCAGTTTGTCAATAAAGGATGTCACTGCATCTGAATCAGCTGACCTAACCTCCCGTGCAATGTTTGATTTGCCGCACCTCATACCGTTTTTCCCTGCGCCGACCAAGAATTCCTATTTACCGTCTTTGCAATCCTGGCAAAGTCAGAAACCTTAGTTTGCAATATCTCACTAGATAGCGAATTCCCCTTCTCTCTCATCTGTTGAAAGCATAATAATTTGTTTGAGCTTTTAATGCTGGACCATAATCGCTATCTGTTACTGTTCTTCTACAGCCACATTTTTAATCCTTTCACCACGATTTAGCCTTTGAATAGCACAAAACGTTTTGCTAGTGATCAAATTACAAATTTTCTTCTACCAGTCATTGTTCAACAAGCAGTCATTAGTAGACCCTGCCACCTCCCCCAAAAAGGGGAAAATCGCTCTCGCTGCTACGCTGTTGCGCGATTATCTGCATACTCTGGATCCGGTATTGTAAAACCCCAAGTCTATAGGTTTGTCTTGAGTATACAGATTTGTATTGTTTGAAACCCAAGGCTTTTGAGCGAGAGTTTCTTAAGGACTTTTTTTATTTACTGCATTTAGCCATGATAACATAGAACACCAGTTAATCAAAATTCTAATAATCAGAATTTTACTGTATATTAAAAATAAACAAATTCAGTAAATTTTATTTCAACGATATAGAAAATCAATGCAAGACTTTTCTATGAACACACTAGCTGCATGAGATTTCACTACGAACGCGATATCTGAAGAGGGCTCCCATTAACGTTTTTGTCAACAATTTCAAAAGTTTTTTTTTATGAATTAAGATGTTGTTTGTTGTAAAAAAAAAGCATTAACTGGAAAACAAATCTTCCAGTTCTTAAAGAATACATTTTGATTCCCTTCCGTTCAATTACGGTGTTTAAAGTTCCTTCTTGTACGAACAAATACTTTCTTTTGTTTCAGATTCCCTAAGCGACACGTAAGAATTCCCCAGCTGTAATTTTAAACCTTTTGCAACAAACATAAGAAACATCGTGCACTGTTACCCTCTTATGTTCAGCATTTCCCGTTTCCATGGAAATGGCTCTGTGGGAGTGTTGGATGAAAAGAGTTTACTAGGAACTCTTAATTGGCCGTTTAATGAGTAGTGGTAGTGTTCTTTCTGCTTTCTTTAAAGCTAAGTACAAACGATGTCACTTTGTTTACAACGGCTAAATCATCGCTGAACGTAAGGTCTTTCTCTTACTGATTGGGCAAGACTCGAGCCAAATAATACTGCACACGTATTTCTTAAATAAGCTATTACTGCATGTTAAAAAAACTACGTGTACTTAAAGCAGCAAAATGAAGCCTTTTGACAATTCGTTCTTTTTCAGGTGGGAGTGTAAACAGTGCTGTGATCAGTTAATTTGATTGGTAGCACTAGTTAGGTAACTGGATTTGTAAATATATGGAATCTGCTTAATTTGCGGATTGTGTGAGTCTTAAATATTTGAATTGTATGTTTTGCAAATTAGAGTTTGATTTAGGCCTTTAAATTATTACTGCATATGACGTAATATATGACATTATGCACTTAATATATCTTTCTAAAGAGCAAAATTTGATTCTGTTTAATACAGTTCAGACATTAAAAGACTTTAGCTTTTTTATTTAGCTTAATTCGACATGTTGTATGTAAATCTGTACGATCAGTTTAACCACTTAGCCGCCCTACGAAATTCAAATATTTCTTTTTTTTTTCTTTTTCTTTTTTTTGCCAGAGATAAGATATTGTTTATGAAACTGATTTTAGAAATGTTTCTTTCCCCTTTTACCAGCTATCAAGACCTACTTAGAAAACCACCTACTTGTTACGCTGAAGGAATATCATTACTCTACCTAGAAGAATAAATTCTTTTAAGATCTTTAGTTTCTTATGTGACAATTGCGGCGGACCGATCTCGAGAACAACTCCACCATCGCAAATTTGAAAGAGTTAGAATTCTTGAACCTAGCACAACAGAGCTCTTTTGGGCTAGCGGTAAAGAATTCAACTCCCAATAAATTAACCCAAGATCGAGTCTCGCTCATGCGACGCAACACTTCCCACTGGCGAATATAGATGGCGACACGAGCAAGTAACTAACCAGGCTTCACCGAACCACGTGATCGCCACAACAATTAACGAAAACGATTTCCTAAAAGCACGCTTTTCGAAATGCACAGTAGTCTCTGTTTCAGTGGTAGCTGAAATGGCTTGGAAGTCTATTCGTATTTTCTCGTTTTCTGAATAAACTTTCCTTTTTATTATCCTGATACAACTCCGTTCTGAAGAGAGCATCACAAATTACAATAAAAAATTTCGTCTTTGGATTTTCGACGCATTCTGGGGCTCTAACACCACGAATGTAGGAGTCTCAACCGAGGTGACGATCCAGGCTATACTTAAGTCCGACGAGCGTGTCTTGTTGTTGACGCCTGACTACACTTTTCAAACCAATGAGTTTGTCTCCAGGGATACTGTGAAGTGGACAAAGATTAGTGTAAGCAATGCTTTGATATTTTACAAAAATTGCAATGCTTTGGACTTATTTGCCGATGTTTTTAAATTATTAATAGAAACGAGTCATTTCCAGGTGACAGGATGCTTTGCACTGAAATCCCCTTTCGAAGCCAAAGCTCTGATGTCTTCAGAAAAGTTACTGCTTCGTGTAGACTTTAAGTCAGAGGTTGCCGATTGTAGTCCCGCGTGTATATTAATCAAATCCATTACTCCCCTGAATTGCGTGGTGAATGTATATCTTTGTACTTTTAGATTTCGGAAAGGCAGCAGTTGACAATAAAACTAGAGTGAACTTAATGCGTCGTCTATCGGCGCTTATTTAATTTGTAGCCATGAATTCCTAAAAAGCAAGGACATAAATATTTTGCTTTGCTGCTTTAAGGATGATTCAAGGATGTAAAATATTTTGGAGGAAAATGTATTCAAAATTGGGTTCCGAATTTCTCATATATGTGATGTGATATTTGGTTGCTGTGTTGTTTTACTTGAAAAATATTTTTTAAAAATAATTTACAGTAAGTCTAATGTATTTCGTATGATGCGGTATTAGATGAGAAAAAAAATGAACAGACATTTGCAGTTTGTTTTAAACTTAATTTAACTGTGTCGTAAATTATTGAATTTGAGTAGCAAATTTGAAATGAATTTAATAAAACAACAATATTTTATTTATTTTGTTTTCGTTTGTCTTTATGCACTTTTAAACATTCATGAAACAAAATACTGTCCTATGACGCTAACAGTCATTTCAAATTCTCCATTCCACTATAATGTACACCAATCAGAATGACCTTCAATTTTCCTCAGAATCTTACTCAAAGTTTTCTGAAAGTTATAGCAAACCGTGATCGAGTTTCCGGATTATTATACGGGTTGTAAACAATTCTTCATCATTCACTGTGAAGATGACGTATGGCCTCTCTACTCTTGATCGATGGCAATATTACAGTTACTTATTTACAAGGAACTCGAAAATGCCTTGTTCAGTCTTGACAGAACTTGAGAACGTATTAAATAAGGCTCATTTCAATTACGGAATGTTCAGATTAAGAATGTTGTGGTAATAATGCGCAATCCTCGATATTAAAAGGCCTTGAATGCATCAACTTTGGACACTCGTCTGTATTTTCTTTCTTAGATTGCAGCAGAAGAAGCTGAAGTAAAAAACATGTTATTGGCTTAATTAACTTCCTGACTTAAACTTACCTCGTCGACAATCAAGGAAAAAAATTTCTCTTTCGAATAATTTGAATGATTCATTGCCTTTCTACGAAAGATAGTAAGAAATTTATTTAGTTATTATCATTGTCAAGCTATTTAATTAAAATGTTTCACAAAATCTGAAATTCTCTCATAATAAAATAGAAAGTATTACTTTTCCATTTTAAGATCCTAATCTCAGATTTACTTGTACTAGTCCATTGTACAGTCTGCGACACCTGATCTATAGCTGAAATATTTACGTACGGTTTCCTATTTTCTTTCATTCTACTTCCTTACGGCACATCAGATTTATCTAATATGCACTAATCCATATTCATTTGAAATACTGCACGTGTATTCATTTGTAATGTAACATATTTCTCATTCAGTAAAAAAAATAATTTAAATTAAAAAGATCTGAAAGATTTCAGATTTTAAAGGCCTTTTTTAATGTTTTGTGTGTTACCTTTATTTTTTAAATATCATATTCTTCGCACTTAAAATTATAAAATTCAATTCAACAGCAATATCGCAAACTAATTTTAGAATGAGCATATCTGTAGAATTTCCGATAGATTCTCGCGAGCTGGAGATATTTTTTTTCCCGTACAGTGTTGCTATTTCTCGCTTTGAAATCGTTGAGTTTGTTAATCAAAAATTCTTTAATGCCTGACAATATATGAAGTAGATAATAAAACGAATTCCAAATTAAGGCTTTTAGATGCCCACATTCGGTGGAGGATTACGTGATTGAAAATTTGGTGGGTCTAGGTACCGTTGTTTTATCACAATGCGAAGAACATATATACATTTATGCAGATTCTTCATTATTTAATTTCTTTAAATATAATACAGTAATAGTAATAGTTGGTGGCAACAGTTTGAAAAGTTGATTAACGCAGAAAGTGAATCGATGCAAAATGCCCAAATCAAATTAATAGCCCTTCTGGATTAATGCCCTTTAGGCTAAAAATAAAAAGCTGATAGATTTCAGATTTTATATTGCGCCCAAAGGGGCGGTTTTTAACGTTTTGTGTTATACTATTACTTATTAAATATCGTGTTCTTCGCACTTAAAATTCAAAAGAGCATATCTTTAGAATTTCCGATACACACTCGCGCGCTCTAGATAATTTTTTTTTGGTCGTACAGTGTTGCCATTGCTCGCTTTCAAATCGTTGAGTTTGCTAATAAGAAATTTTTTAATGTTTGACAAAATGTGAAATAGGTAATGAAACAAGTTCCAAATTTGGCCTTCCTGATGCCCATATTCGAATGGAAGACTACGTTATTCAGAATTTGCTACCGTTGTTTTTTCACAGTACGAGAAACATACATACTTTCAAGCAGATTCTTCATTATTTAATTTCTTTAAATAGAATGCAGGGCTTTTAATATTTGGTGGCAACAATTTGAAAAGTGAACCGACGCAAAGTACCAAAACGAAATTAATTGCCTTTCTGAGCAAAATGCACCTCTGGGCTGACAAATGCTCGAATATGCTGTAATTGGCCTTCTAGGTAAGTAATTTCTTGTTTGAAATTTTCCATAAATAAGAAAAACTTCTGCGAGTTTACGAGCTTACTTAGCTACGTTACTTGACTACTTATAGCTTAGTTAGCTTAAGCTTACATTTTTTTCTTATTAATAAGCTACCATATAAACAGAAAATTGCTTGTTAATTTTTCTCTCCTTTCATGCGAAATATATTAGACAATTTTTCGACAGTAAGTGGTCTGTTTTCCGTGATATTCACTATTTAAATAATGATCATTATCAGGCAAAATTAACTGACAAAGGTATAAGTCTAATAGGCCCATGCAATGTACTTTGTGTAAAGATATGTACTGAAGCTTTTATCCTTGTTAATTATACTTATTTTATCTGTAATAGCTACTTGTTTATCTTCTGATGTGACTGCTGAAGTACTTGTAGAAACCACACAGCAGAAGGGTAAAGGGGAAATTTTAACTCTTTAAAATTCACAATGCGTCGACTTGACGCTAACACACTACGCCTGATAACTCAAATAACAAGAACTAAACTAAAATTTCTAACAGATTCTAAGATATTAACAAGCAGGCATACAGAGAGATGGACAGAAAGAACAACAGGAGACACCAAAACATCGCCTTGGGAAAAACTGGTATCTCCCCACTGCACTCACCAGCTATGAAAGTGCACTCTCACGGGGCATGCTAGCGTGTCCGTAGCGATATTAACAAGCAGTAGAATTATTCTACAGGGCTCAGATAATACTGTTACCTAAATCCGCGTCAAAATCTAGTGGCAGCAAAAGTAATAGCTGTTACGCCACCTTAACCAGCAATAAAAGCAGAAAAAGAAGCTCATGCTACTAAGGTACAGCGCTTGCCCAAACTGTCTTAACTTTCTCTTCTAGAACTCACTACTTAAACCTTTTCTTCTCAAGGTAGAATTTGAATTACTTCACGCACGATATCAAATTTAAATATTCTGGCATTGACAATTAGGGGAATGAAGGCTTGTAGGAACGAAAACATAACTTCAACTAAATTGAAATTTAGAAGTCAAACAACAAAAATCAGAATTTGAAATTTAGAAGTCAAAATTTTCGCATTACTAGTTTTGATGGTTTTACCGAACCACCATCCTCAGCTACAAAATCGCAAATGAACGAGATAAGATATAATGATTAGACAAGATAAGATAAGAAAGTCTGGACAGGAGACAAGCTACTGGCGCCATCTGTTGATGAAACCAGAACTAAAACATAATTTCTTTAAAGGCTGAGGGCAAAGATGGATTGGAATTAGGGTCTTCAACTAGAACAGAAAGATTTTTTTAAATGTGAAATGCCTCTAGAAAATCCAGTTAACCAATGGAAGGTGTTTTTTGAATAATTTTGGAAGCAGAAAAATTGATTTTCGGACCAACAATATCGGGCAACAGAAGACTTTATTTCTTTTTTTCCTAACATATGCCTCATGTTCCTAACATATGCCTCATGCTCCTCATCTTATCTAATCATTATATCTTAACTTGTTCATTTGCGCTTTTGCAGCTGAGGCTGATGGTTCGGTAAAACCATCGAAACTAGTCCTGTGAAAATTTGAAAATATAACGCTGAGGAAATTTCCTCAGAGATATTCGTACAATATCAAAATATGTCACAGTAGTTATATTTTAAGCTACTTGAACTTTAAACGGAGATCACTTACTATTCAAAGCACAGAGAAACTATTTCACTACAATCAGGGAATTCGCTACAATCAATAACAGCACCAAGTAAACAAGAGCACTTCGCTTAAAACAACTGAGCTGAGATGTTTTAATTCGGCTTTTATAATCTTATTAATCATCACGAGAATATTCTCGTAAAATCTATTTTTTCTATTTTTCTGGATAGCAAAACAGTACAATTACGAGATATCTATTTATCAAAGATTAAAGACACACACTCTTTTATTTTTACTTTTCCTTTTCAAATAAGTCTTGTGCTGCATTGCACGGGCAAATAAAACAATTTTAGTTACAATTCTAAACAAATAGCTTAATAAGTACAAAATCCGTAACAATATTAAAACATAATATAATGTCTAGAAGTGCCGCAGAAATATGTCGAAATTTAGTGACAGTTTTTGGTTGAGATGCAGTTTCGTAAAGAACGTGCAGAAGATGGTTCGAAAGATTTGAAGCAGATGATTTTGATCTTAATGATAAGTTACGCTCTGGGCGACCATCTTTGATCGGTGACAATATTGTCAAGACCTTGATAAAGATCCTTTTTTGACAATATTGGAAATTATGGAAAAGCTTAACTCAGTTCAGCAGACCATTTCGGGCCATATTCGGAAACTATGATTGTCTATAAATATTTCAGATGGATGGATGCCTCATGAGAAAAATCTGCATCATCGATTCGTCAAATGCACGTTTGCTTGCTCGGAATAAAAACGAATCCTTCTTTGACCAAATGATAACTGGTGGTGAAAAATGGGTTACCTACAAAAACATCCTTAGGAAAAGAGCATAGTGTCAGCCCAAACAACCTACCACCTCCACCTCTAAGCTGAGCTTGAGCCTGAATAAGAAAATGCTGTGTATTTAGTGGGATGTTCAAGGAACAATACATTACGAGTTTTTGAAACCTAACCAAAAGCTCAGTTTAGAGAGATACTGTTAGCAAGTGGAGGATTTAAACAAAGCAGTTAGAGCAGTCAACAAACAAGCTGGTGACGCTCAGTAGGATGTAAATCATACTGCATCATGATAATGCCAGACCACACGCTGCTTTGGCAACTGGGCAGAAAATAGGCGCGTAAATGTGGAAAATTTTGCTGCATCCACCATACTTTCCAGACCTAGCAACCTCCGACTGTCACTTGTTTCTGTCATTACAAAATTTTTTGAAGGGGAGAAAATTCAAAACTGAAGCAGATGTCAGCCAAGCACTACTTGAGATTTTCGTCTCTAAAGACAAGACATTTTTCAGAAATTGTATTTAAAAATTACCATCACGCTTGTAAGTGGTTATAAATGACGACGTAAATTATGTTATACAATAAATATTAAAGATGTAAGAAATGTATTATTATCTCTTGTTTCCCAATTGGACAGAATTTTCCGGTAGACCTTATAGTATCATCGAAAATGACGCGTGTAAAAACACGCTTTCTTAGGTTTTATAGAAAATAATGCTAGAAGTGCAACAATTGCAACGCCAGTCAGCATAGATTTTATTTTTGCACACATACTTTTATCGATTGATAACCGTCGTCTTCTTTAACTACAATCAAGCGGATGACAGGTAAAGCACACAGGAACAGAAATAACCGATTTTTCTAGAACTTACTAATAGCTAACAGTGACTGACGCATTCCAAAATAAAATGGAACAGATAAATAATGAAAAAAGTCTTTTGTGAGAAATTTAGTAAGCGGCAGCTGTAAAAAAAAGATTTTTTCTTATCAGCGTTATAGAAAAATATTCTTCAATGCGATTTTCCATCATTTAATTTATGAACGGCTTAGTTAGAACTAACAGTATTCTAAATCCGTTTGAATTGTAGCAACTACTCATTAAAATGCCCTTTTTCTTTAAGACATGAAAGGCTATTTCGAGTAAGCATTGATGCATAATTATTTAACTGTAAGAAATGTGAAAGAGGTACTAAATGCGTACTTTTTAATCTCTACCTGGTCTTAAATTCAGTGAAAGAGATATGCGTTTGTTTTCTGAAAAATATCACGTAAACGCTCATAATTAACTGCGTTTGATTCCAAACAAAAATTAACTAGTTTTCTCAGTTACGCGAGAAAAACCAACAAAAAAAAAATCATTTTCTCCTGTTAATGATATTCTCAGTTACATCTGAATTTCATTTGGAAGTGACATTTCTATTCATTCCCGTATTGCTTTGGGAACCACAATTAGCACGAGAAAAGTATTTATCCAACGGGAAATTACCATGAATCCTTGAAAAGTTTCTTAAAGAAATATGCAAATCTAAAGAACCTTAGGGTTGATAGAGATAATATAGTAGCAAGGGAAAATGATGGCTGACTTGGTATATTATTGATGGGCATATATTCCTTCAAGCATTCTTAACGGTTTGGGATTTAGTTTTAAATATTCATGAGATTTATGCGTATATTTTATCGGTATTGTGCAAAGAAGTTCCTCGCTTCTCTGTAAATTTAAGGGATAAATTTTAAGAGGAAGATGTAATTTCTTTTCAGCATAAACTAAATTATATGTAACTTGCTCTATTTTCAAGTTGCAATAAGTAATCTAAGCTTCATGCTGTAATAAATAACTTAAATGCGCAAATATATTTCCAAAAGGAATCTTTTTACCTCATGGGTACGTAAAATAAAGAAAGTGTATTTATATGTAAGAATTATGAGTAAACATGTAAAATAAAATATGTGCGTAGCATTTTTTATCTCAAACAAACGTGCTAGATAATGTTCATTTTGAAAAATAATGATCAGAAATCGAGATTTTATTTGGGATGGAACAAAAAAGTAATAGCATTAATAGATAAGCTATTCTAAAACATATACATACTTGTACATATTTTTGATAATTTTAGCATTCGAAAATTTCATGCAAAATGCTTTTGTGCTTCCATTCCGCTCAGTTGTCTGCACACAGGAGAGGAAGGCGAACCTCCTTCCCCGAGTAGATTTTTAACATAAAGCATTAATTGATTTATATGGTTGAGTTCATAAAACACCGTGGCTCTTGCAGTGTCCGGTACGCTCCTGTCGACCCTTGCAGATCCGAGGGTAAGATTATGATTTTTGTGTCAGAGCGTTTCTATATCCTCAGCAGGTCTTCAGTGTGAACAGGTTCTAGTCGATAGAACAATGTAGGTAAGGGAAGTCGGCAAGGTTGATCCGTAACTTCGGGACAAGAGTGTCGGAGTCTTCCCATGGAATGCCTCAGCTACGTGGCGCACCGGGCATAAAACTCGGAGAGACCGTTTCGACGGGCAACTACAGTCTGTTTATCATAAGAAAAGCTCTCGCCAGTTAGTCTGAAGCTGTCTGTTGCCGTAGAAACGAACCTTGACCAATTTTCCGTAGGGGTGTCTTGAAGATTTTCTTTTCAGTTTGCCATCTTGGCGCATTTAAAGATGAATTGACAACCATTGATTCGCTGCTATCTGAAATATACTAGCCCTGTTGCTATAGCGATCGCCACCTGCCAGACACTGCGGCGGGGTTGTTCATCTCCCAAACAGACAGTACCAACCGACTCAGAACTGGTACGTACAAAGGGAATCAGACTGTCTAATTAAAACAAATGTTACAGGGCTAAGTTTTTGCTGCCCAGACGGTGTAGTGGTTAGGGAAGACTGATGCATACCGAAAGGCCCGGGTTCAAATCCCGGAGAAGGCATGGATGTAAAATTTTCTGTTCCTTCATAGGAGGTAACGGTCAAGACATATTTTCTTTACATGACTATTATATCTCGCCGTATTATACTCGTATTAAATTTATTTAGTTTAATAATTGTGTTTACCTTTGTATACGTAATAAAGGTTACTTATAATATATGAAGTTGTTTACAAATATGAGATATAAAGAAATTACGCATATTTAGTTAGGAAATCATGTCAGTATTAAACAGAACTGGGGTTAACCCTCTGACGTAACAGAAGTTATATTATCGATTTTAAAATTATGCGGGTATACTTGTTAAACGATTCGTCAAAATTTCTTGAAATTTTAATCCGCTAGTTCAGAGACATCACTCATGCAAGCAGGAAATTCACATTTTTATAAAATCTGAATTGAAAACGAACTTACTTTGATAACTTGTCTGCACATAACTCTCTTAAAATTATATGTCATGTGTAACGATGTGTTTGTATAAAATCGTACACAAAAACATTGTATATATTATTCAAAAGCTTTTAATACGAGGAATTTGCTAAAATGTAAATATTAACAAATTATCTGGTTTTTTAAATGACTAAAATTTAGAAAATTGTTTTATGCGATTTGTTTGAAGTACTTGAAAGAAATTGCGAAACGTTTTTCTTCTTTTAAAATTTAAGATAGCCAGAGCTATACAATAGGTAGACAAAATTATTAAATTAAATAAACTTAATAATATATTATGGCAAGATATAATATAGGCGTATAAAAATATCTCTTAAATATGCAATAAGTAAACATAATTATTAAACTAAATCAACTTAATATAATACGACAAGATATAATACAATCATGTGAAGAAAAATATGTATTGACGGTGAAACGTCCCAACGGCGAAACATCTCTACGGCGAAACGTCTCGACGGCGAAATAGCCACATGGAAACGGCCACGGCTTAGGTCTACTACGATTACTCCGCACAGCCATAATCTTTATTTCAAACTATAGTAGCTTTTAATATAGGTATGCGGAATTTACATTTACATACAGAGTTATCTTAAAAGAAGAAAATCAAATCAAAAAATGTCTGTAATGATCCAGTTAAGTGGCATGGCACAATTTCTCCAGTTTATGTGCAAATGCAGCTAAAGATACCCAGACCCAGTAAGTTTTGAAATCGAAATTTAGAAAAAAAACTTTGTATATGCTTTATATATATTATATATATTTGGCAAGTATGAATGTATAAGGGAAGGTTTCAAGTTACTATTTGAAAATTCGAAGATTTTGTCAAACACAATTTAGTTTTCATATAGACTCTATAATTGAGATTTTCAGACGTTTATTTTTATCACAGAAAATTGTTTAAATCATGCAAGAACAGATGTTTTATCTGTAGAAAAGATGCTAATGCATTGTGCACTTTTTTTTTTTCAAAAATTACCACATAACAAAAATTCTCGTATTTAAATTGCACACAATTGTCCTAAGTTGAAAAGCTAATATATTTAATTCATTTTTAAAGATCAAATCATGAAGCTTAGATTATCTGTCGGAGGGGTAATCAAACATGTAGTCGTTTCTAAATATGTTGTTGTATAAGTCACAATCATTAACACTTTGCATTGTAATTAATATGCTTTTATGAGTTTTCTTCATATAAGGATTTGAGCATAGCCTGTAAATTAAGAACAGGGTCACCTCTTTTGCTTTATTAATCTGCAATCAAGTAGAAAATCTAGCAGCGCTCTTCCCATAGCTTCTACGTTAATATTTCTTATAATCTCAAAACGAAGATCTTGAGGAAATGGTATTAAATTTTCTTTTATTTCGTGTTTTCTGTCATACTTAATGAACTAAAAGTATTTTAGGCAAGTGAATATAAGAGTGTATTCTAACTTGCAGTGCTTCTAAATCTTATGTTCTCGTCGTTATGTAAATATTAGTATTTTTTATACAGCGCTTCAAAACTACTACGATTACTCCGCGCAGCCATCATAATCTTTATTTCAAACTGTAGTAAAACCTATCAGAGGCCGAACGGTAAAGTCACTGAATAGTGAAAGTTCGACCTAGGTTCGAATTCCGGAGAACGGATGGTGGCTGCATGGTTGGTATTCGTAGTTTTCCCCATGTGTAACATGGATATGAATCCCTTAAAAAGTCCTTCACGAAAGCTATCCCTCCCCATAGGTAGGTAGCTTACTGTAATAAAGGTTATAACACAGAGTTGTCTCCATTACGATAACAAAGCATGGTAATCAGAAAGGTCTAATAATATTTGTACGATCTTTTATAAATTTTCTAAGGAGCAATCCTTATAACTTATCATGTAGCCCCTGAACAGCACATTTTAGGACAATTTAATTTTATTTCAGTCGCTGGGCATAAATCTTTATCAATATATGTAAATGATAAAAACTATTATATATTTATTATTAGTCTTAAAAATATGTTGTTACAGTATAAGCACTTTTTGAAATATTTAGCTCTGAAAATTTGCTTTGAATTTCTCAAATAAAATTCTACTTCTACAAATGAGTTGTAAGATTAGAAGATAATATTTTATGAGGATTCATTTCTTTCGTAAAATAAATCATGGATGTGGATAACGAATAGAACGCTGACGAAATAAACTCAACGAATAGAACACTGACTGAATAAACGTAACGAATAGAAATGCTGACGAAAATCGAAATCATTAAGCCAGCAGCATACCTACCGAGGCGCAATTAGGAAAATATTTTGTAATTATTATGATAGTTATCCATTGCAAGATATTTTTCTTCCAAAATTATTTGTTCTCTGAAGATGGACACTTTTAAAATGGTGCGTATAATTTTTGTGAAAAATATTTATATGTGGTAAAAATACTTAAATATATTTTAATTTCTTATGTAATTAAAATTGTGTTAATTTCTGTAGGTTATGAGAAATATTAATTATAATTATTCTGGTGTACAAGTGATAACCAAAATTTTGAATATTAATTTTATCAGCGATGAACCGCGAATAAGAATGAAGAAATCCAACTACCCAGTATAGGATTAAGACATGTGATTAAGAGTACATCACGTTGTTTCCGCAATAACCCGAATGATAGGGATAAAATATGTGACCTACAGAGGATAGCAAAATAAAGTACTTACCCCAGACGTTGTGATAGTTGAAGAAGAAAATACAAGTTAATCATCTACAATTTACTCTATTTATTTTTCATATCAAAAATTTTACTGCTGAACTCACTCAAATAAAACAAGAAAATTAAATAATCAGATCATAACTATAGTCCTACTGTAAATGCAGAACGTCCATTCGTTTAACGATACACTTGGAGAGCAAATCGATTTGCATCGCTTTCTATAAATCACAAAAAACCTTGTATCGAAAATATATGTAGAGCAGCAATAAACTTATCTTGAAATTTCTTCTGATTTTGAGGCTTCTACCAGTGAATTAATTTTGAGCAGTGCACCACGTGGCGATAGACAATGGATGAGTCTTAAATTGCACAATGAGATCGTTCATGATTCTTGCTTAAAAAATATCATTCCATGCTGGATGAATTTTCAGAAACTGCATGTAGAATGAATATATTCAATAAAAAAAAACTACAGTTGGCTTTCTATAAATCAGGAAACATATCATCAGACTTTTCAGGAAAGTTAAACGTGCATCAAGAAGCGAGGTGGTAGGTGAAGAGACAGTCGGTGAAAAGACAGTCGGTGAAGAGCCAGGCCGAAGCCCGACCTTCACCCTTGAACTCCCAGCAGCGAAGAGGCAGAAACCTGTCCAACAACTGCCAACAAGGGCTTGGACGAAACGATGACGATTTTTGAAGCGATAGTTTGATGATAGATGCCGGCTTACTAGCACATTCCCTCCGGCCAAAGAAAAAGCACAGATCACCGCATGATCTTCACTGACGCTGAACACTGCATGATAAATTTCACCGAAACACAGTTCATTGCACGATAAATTTTACTGACGCACAACACTCATTACAAGTATGATCTGGTATAATAGTTAAATCAAATGAAAAATAGTCAAAAATTATTTTATCATAATTTCACTGTCTGGGATAAGTGCTACACATATGAAGTACAATCAAAAATTAATAACTAATACATATCATACAAGTTACTCATATAGTTACAGCATACACTTTCATTATAATCTGTAGTCAAGTTACAATTTTCTCTTTGTAAATGGAAATTGTAAGCTAATACCTATTTTTACATTTCATGCATTTTCACTGTTAAACACAGCTCTGCATTAATGATCATTTTTTTGACAAGTTTCTAATTATACAGATTCTATAAATTCTTCTGAATAACATCAATTTGCCCTTGAATTTACTAAATTCATCTAGACCAATTACTCTACAATTTCATTTTCTTGAACACATTAATTTTCTTCTTCCTCTTTTTATTATTGTTATATATATATATTTTTGATACTCAAACTTGTTTTAGTAGCACAATTTTCATGTCTAGCTCGTTACTTGTAATGATCACTAAGTGTACTGCACACTTTTTTTTTTGTTAATTCCATGACATTAGTCAACCCGGACCAGCCTGCAGCCAACCAAACGTATGAGTGAAGGTGGCCAACCGACACCCAAACAAATCATGAAATCTCAAAAAAATTTTTTTTTTTGGAAATAAATCCAATAAATTCCTAACACTTACAAATGTGTGTATGTCTTCTATTTATTTATTTTTTCTAACTTAGTGAACAAGAAAAACAAGCTCGATGAAATAAATGTTCTTAATTAATCAAATTGAACCTTGGATCAACTCTTTTAAATAATTTGCTACAATGAATTTTTTGAGTTTTGTGGTCCTCGATGTTTTGAATTAAGTAGTTTTTATTTCGAAAAATTTTTATTATTTTGAAAGGTCCAGTGTATTTTGGCTGAAAAGCATGAGGTGGTTGTAAAGCCTTTAAAAATACCTCATCTCCAATATTAAATTTTGGTGGTTCTCTGCCTTTAACAACTTTATTTTGAGACTGAAAATATTTTTCTTCGTTTTGTTTCACTAATTCTCTAGTTGCTTTAATGTGTTCTCTCTGACGTAACAAGTATTGTGAAGGATTATCTACCGTTACCGGTTCATTATTTGTATCTAGAGGTGTATTGAGTTCGCGCCCAAAAAATAACTGTGCGGGAGTAAAACCTGTAACAATGTGTTTAGAATTGTTGTAATATAGTTTGAAAAAAGCTAATCTATCTGACCATTCGATTACCTTATTGGATAAAGAAGCTATGCTTTCTTTCATAGTTCGATGAACTCTTTCTATGATTCCATTAGACTGTGGATAATAAATGGAGCTTTTTCTGTGTTCAATATTGAGATCTTTTAGAAATTTTTCAAATTCAGCTGAACAAAAATTTGAAGCATTATCAGATAAAATTACTTTTGGAATACCAAATTTTGAAAAATAAAGATTCATACACCTTATTATTGTAGCAGATGTAATATTTGACAGAGGAATAGCTTCTAAATATCTTGAATAATGATCAATAATAGTTAGAATGAAAAATTTGCCATCATGTGATCTAGGCAATTTACCCACAATGTCAATTGCTAACATTTCTCCAGGTGCTAAATCAGATTTTTTTATATTACTTGTAATTGTTTTACATGACTTTGGTTTATTCTCCAAACACTGTTGACATTTTTCACAAAAGTTTTTTGTATCTAAAAACATGCCCTTCCAGAAATACTTTTTCTTAATGAATTCATAAGTTTTACTAGTACCAAAATGCGGAGCATGAGCAATCTCTAAACAAGGTTTTACTAAAGAATTTGGAAGTAGAATTTTATTTTCTAAATGCCTTGTCTTTAAATGATGCGCTCTAGGTCTTAATTTTATCATTACTACACCATTTTTTTTATCAATAAAATATTTTCCACAAATATCAGCTTTATTATTGTTAATTTGGCTTAAGATATCCTTAATATTTTTGTCATTTCTTTGGTGATTAACTATATTTTGGATGCTTAACTGAGTATTATCTGAATGAAATAAGTTGATATTGTTTACACTATGAGATGCTTCAGGAACTCTAGAAAGAAAATCTGCAGGATTGGAAAAACCAGGTATATGTTTTAGAGAGTAATCAAAATCTTGTAAATACAACAACCATCTGGCAACAATGTCAGGCTGCTTATCCAGCTGCATATGAAAAGTGAGTGGTCTAGCATCAGTTAAAATAGTAAATTTTTTGCCATATAAATGTTCATAAAAATGCTTGACAGAAGAGAAAATAGCATAAAGCTCACGCCTGATCGATGGGTATCTAGACTCAGCAGGAGTGAGAAGTTTCGAATAAAATTCTACAGGAAAGAATTTATCATCAATCTTTTGTAACAGAATACCACACATAGCTACTTTAGAAGCATCAGTGATCAAAAATATCTCATGATTATCATCAATGTTCCTTATAGTTGGTTTGTCCAACATTATTGATTGTAATTTATCAAAAGCATCTTGGCAATCTTGATTCCAAACAAAGGGAACATGTCTTTTAGTTAAGTGTACTATTGGCTGAGTGATCTCAGCAAAATTATGGATTAAATGTCTAAAATAGTTCATCATGCCAAGAAAAGCCTGAACTTGTTTTACATCCTTTGGAATAGGAAATCTTGTAACCTTTGAAATATTTTCTTCAGAAGGAGAAAAACCTGCTTGTGAAATATTGAAACCCAAATAAGTTATTTCAGATTTACAGAGCTGCACTTTAGCTGGATCTAGAGTTAAATTAAATGATTTTAATCTGTCAAACACTTTTTGAAGAATTAATTTTAACTCACTCATACTATCAGCTGCAATAATAATGTCGTCTAGAAAAAATTGAACATTACTACCTTTAATGTCATTTAAACATTTTGAAATTAATGTATGGAAATAAGAAGTGCTATTGCGAGCTCCAAAGGGAAGTCTACAAGGATGAAAATTACCAAGTTCGGTGCAAAATGCCAACTTTTCTTTATCAGAGTCCTGTAAATTGATCTGGAAAAAGGCTGACTTCAAATCCAGTACACAATACAATTTCCTACCAGCAATGTTATGCAAAATCTCAGAAATTTTTGGTAGACAAATTTTGTATGATTCTGTGATACAGTTTAATAGACGATAATCTACAACCATACGAAATTTTGGTGTATTTTTATCTTCACCAGGTAAATTCTTTTTCCTGACAAATATTACAGGAAAACTATAACTTGAAGAAGAGGGTTCTATTATGCCTGCTTCTAATAATTTTGCAATTTCTTGTTGAGCATACTGTTTTGCAATTTTAGGAATAGGGTAAGGTCTAGTTTGAATTGGGAAATTGTGAAGAAGTTTAAATTCTGGTACAACTTTATCAGTAGATCCTAAAGTATTATATGATTTTGAAAACACAGCATAATTATTCATTAGCAATTCTATCATTTCATTTTTTGCTTGTTCATTTAAATGATCTAGTTTAAAGTCTGATACATTTAATTCCTCTTTTCTAAGTTTAATTACTTCTTGCAAATTTAGAGTGTTGATTTGTAAAGTCTCATGATTTTTGGGACTAACAATATCCTCAAAATGAAATGGCACAGCAGTTCCAATAACAGAATTCTTCCTCAAAAT
This sequence comes from Stegodyphus mimosarum, assembly GCA_000611955.2. NCBI lineage: Eukaryota > Metazoa > Arthropoda > Arachnida > Araneae > Eresidae > Stegodyphus > Stegodyphus mimosarum. The sequence goes on along the minus strand of KK120990.1, from coordinate 129,238 downwards.
TAATTTCTCATTGGTGTTGTTTTCAACAATAGTTTGAATGTGGTTGTGACAATCAACTATATGTAAAGATTCATTGATATGGAACTTATTTTTTGATGGCTTTGGAGAAAGCAAAATTTCTTTAAATTGTTTTAAAGCTTCAGGAACAGCTAAAGAAATGATTTGAGATTGACCTGGCTGGACAGTTATATTAGAAACCATTCTTAATGAGTTTAAATTACAATTTTTTCTTCTTACATTAACTGAGTTCGTTAATTTTTTATTGGGATAATTTTCTTCAAAGTCCAAATGAGTATTATCTACTATGAGTTTCTTATTTATGGAATCTAACAAAATTTTGTTACTTTGAATGAAGTCATAACCTAGGATTATCTGATAAGTAGAATTCCAATTGTTTTGGGTGACATAAAATAAATTAGTGAACCATTTACTTTGAATTTTGAATTTTAAATTAACTGCAGACATGTAAGGAATGCATGAATCTTCAATAGTTTTTATTCTTACCATCCGAGAAACAAATTCAACTTTAGTGAATTGTTTAATTTCCTCAATAACATCTGGTTGGACTAAAGATAAATTTGCACCAGTATCAAGAAGAGCTTCATAAGTCTGAGAACCAATTTTAAGTTTGATTATTGGCAGATAATTAGAATTTTCTGAGTTACAAGACATCAACAATTTGGTTGAGTTTCTATTATTACATCTTTTATTTTTTGCAAACTTGTGTTGGACATTATTGCTGTTACTTTGGATCTTTTTTGGATTATGATGTCTATACAGTTGTTCTTTATAACCCCAGTCTCTGCGGATTCCTGCAAGGGGTCTAAAATTTTTGTTGTAATATATCTGGCAAGAATCCTTAGCTAGTTTAAATGCTTATTCTGACCTTTTTTGTATTGACTATTATTTCTGTAAGGATGATAGTTCCTCCGCCAAGTATTTCGAAATTGTCTGTGTCCCCTGAATGTGCTGTTTCTAAAATTATGCTGGTCTTGCCTAGGAAAATACCAACAATCTGTTGTTAAGTGTCTTTTGCTACATATATGACAAGATACACTATTAAAGTTGCTAGAATTTTGAGATGTAGAAGCATTGTGATTTATTCTTGTATAAGATGTGTTTACAGGCTTATTTTGAGAAAGTTGATTTACTTTATCTGTTAGCTCCTGAATAATTTTATTCTGTTCAAGTCTTTCTTTGAGAAGATTATTAATCTCTAAATTTTGCTCAACATTTATGCTGTTCAAATATGTTTTCTCATCATTCAATGCATTTTCTATATTATTTGCCAATTCTACAGCCTTATCAAAGGAAGATGGACCTAATTTCTTAACTTCAATCCTAATGTCTGTTCTGAGGGCCTCAAGAAATTTAGTGAGCTTCATTTTCTCTTTTAATTTATGTAAACTAGAATCCTCAACCGAATCTTCATTTATGTATTTTGTCGCTGTTGTAGTAATCTCGTCAGCTAATTCCCTAACAGATTGGTTACACTTTTGAGAAATGTTTGAGAATTGCTGTTGAATGTCCTGAAAGGATTCAACTCGTGCAAATTTATTCTTTAATAATTTTTCTAAATTTTCAAATTTATTTTCCTTAGCTGCTCTTGGATCATTAATTAGGAAATCTAGAGCTTTATCCCTACAGTTTATTTTCAGAATGATTATTTTCTTTTCATCTGACCATTTTTCTAATTTAGCAACACTATTTATTTGATCAAGAAAGAAATTTACATTTTCAGATAAGTTGCCACTAAATGTGGGCAGAGCAGAAGCTAGGGAAGTTGCCATACCAGTGTTAGATCTACCTTTAAGCTTTGACATGGATGAAGAAATATAGTTACTTATGTTGCATTACCTTACAATCTGCTATTTCTATTTTAATGATATTGAGATCTACATTATTTTTCACAAACACTGAGCGCTCTATCTGATAATTTACATATACATTTACCAGACATGCATATAGGTAATTTTTTTAAAATAATTTAGTAATTAATTAGGATCTCCTGCAACTTTAACCATGCATATATCAAATTAGTGATGCAATATAAGTACATTGATCATTAACACTTCTGGATTCTAATAATTCTGAACATTATTTTATCATTACATACCACAATCCAATGAAATTACTGAAATCAGCTTTTGATTCAAATATCTTAAAACTTTCTTTAAATATGCACACATATATAACAATACATATGAGATTGAATTATCCAAAATAGAATTACTCTTTCATGGCATATTACCCATCATTTATCATAAATTTTCAACAATATAAATCATATGTGTAGCAAACATACTATAGGTCACACATTTTATTTGAATTCTCAACCTGAACTAAATGATTTTAAGTTATTTCTTTTGTCACGGCACCATATGTAGTAAAAAATTTATATGTGGTAAAAATACTTATATATATTTTAATTTCTTATGTAATTAAAATTGTGTTAATTTCTGTAGGTTATGAGAAATATTAATTATAATTATTCTGGTGTACAAGTGATAACCAAAATTTTGAATATTAATTTTATCAGCGATGAACCGCGAATAAGAATGAAGAAATCCAACTACCCAGTATAGGATTAAGACATGTGATTAAGAGTACATCACGTTGTTTCCGCAATAACCCGAATGATAGGGATAAAATATGTGACCTACTGAGGATAGCAAAATAAAGTACTTACCCCAGACGTTGTGATAGTTGAAGAAGAAAATACAAGTTAATCATCTACAATTTACTCTATTTATTTTTCCTATCAAAAATTTTACTGCTGAACTCACACAAATAAAACAAGAAAATTAAATAATCAGATCATAACTACAGTCCTACTGTAAATGCAGAACGTCCATTCGTTTAACGATACACTTGGAGAGCAAATCGATTTGCATCGCTTTCTATAAATCACAAAAAACCTTGTACGAAAATATATGTAGAGCAGCAATAAACTTATCTTGAAATTTCTTCTGATTTTGAGGCTTCTACCAGTGAATTAATTTTGAGCAGTGCACCACGTGGCGATAGACAATGGATGAGTCTTAAATTGCACAATGGGATCGTTCATGATTCTTGCCTAAGTAATATCATTCCATGCTGGATGAATTTTCAGAAACTGCATGTGGAATGAATATATTCAATAAAAAAAACTACAGTTGGCTTTCTATAAATCCGGCACCATATGTTGTAAAAAATATTTTATAATAATAACCATCGGTAATTTTTCTACTCAGTGTAAAAGAATAAAAATAAGTTATTTCCTGTTTATTAATAAGGTGGATTTTTATTTTTCGCTGTACGTTTGTTTTTAAAATTGCCATACAATCTGTCGAACAAATAAGATATGTTAAATTAGTTGATTGAATACAGTTGATAAAGTACAGAGATGGTCAAAACTTACTATACACCCACTTTAAAAAATCAGAAACTTTTTAAAATATGGAAAATTAAACTTTTACAGACATCAAGGGATTATGATGAGGCTGTCGAAATTCAAGCGTATAAGTCACTTTTGACATCTACAATTACAAGAGCTGGTCATAATGTTTACCATAAAAGTCCGTAAAGCTATTTATCTCGTTTGGAACTCTTTAATTTTTTTGATTCACTACCTCTTTTTCAGCACTCCGTATCCTTACAATAATGATATATTAGATGCATTTTGAATGTAATCTGTGAGTGTTGATTGAAAATGGTTGCAAGGTTTGAGGTGTTCATTGCACTTCTTCCAGTTATTAATTCGAACTCATAATGCAAAGCAGAAAGACAATGGTAACAAGTAAAGACTTCTCAAAGTATTTAAAGTAATTAACTTGACAGGCAATGCATGCACATTTCCCTACCATGGCGTATTCAGTGATATTATTAAAACAACATGCTACTCACATTCATTGGATATCGCTGCAAGGAAAGATATATGGTCGTGGTTTTACAAGTAGAATATTAAACTAACAATTTATAACTTTTCCACTGGAATAGAAAAATGAAATTCTTTGCAGTTTGGATGATTATCAATAAAAGGTCAGCAGACTAATTTGGTATGATTCTTGCAAAGATACGTGATTTTTTGTGTAATCAAGTTATAAGGTATTTCTCCCGCTTTATTAGCATGCTGTCGTGGTGTAGTGGTCAGCACGCTCGGAGCGTATTCGAGCGGTCAGTGGTTCAAGTGCCGGCGACGGCATTGCTCATTTTTTAGTTCTCCGGCTTCGAAATAAACCTAATGTCTCTACAGTAGACATTAGGTTATTTCGAAGCAGAAATCATGAAAAATGTGCAATGCCATTGCCTGAACTCGAACCACGGACCTCCCGAATACGCGCCGAGTGTGGTGACCACTACACCACGAAGGCATGTTAAGAAAGCGGGAGAAATATATTATAAAGTGATTGTTTGTTTTAAACGTATTTAAGCAACAAAATCTGCCAAGCAACTGATTATTGCCCACTTGCTTCTCATTAACACCTTACTGTCACTGAGTCAAGTAACGTCTGTCAGATTTCAGCGTCCGCCTCGGTGGTCGATAACGCCCACGATGGAAAACCGTGGTACGTTAGTATTCCTAAGAGCGGTATTTTTATTTATTCCTTGTCTGTTAACGCCTGCCAGAAGTTTTAGTTAACGTTTGCTTAGTAAATTTTTGTAGTCAGTGTAAAATTATCACAGCACTATACCTGAGAAAGCTGAACTTCATATCCTACGAGACCTCATTATATATATCACTCATTATATATATCATTATATACCTCATTATATATGTGTTGAACAGGGTCCATTTGGCACTGTTCAACACAATTCAACCTTATCATAAATATGTTCACGTTTTAGCCGTATTGGAGTCTATATTTCAAATTCATGTTCTAGTGCCATTGCTTTGCCTTGTACTTTGACCGATGCAGATCTAAAGATGGGAGATAATTGGACAGTGCCATATGCTTCTAGGTGTCATCTTCGCATAATGGTTTATTTAGGACCAGAAATATTATAAGAAAGAAAATACGAGTCCCTGCTGGAAACTTATATATCAAGTTACATTAACGTGTAAGATATGTGCAGTTATATTTTTGAACTTCTGAAGTTTGTTGTTCCTCTTCTCCAGACTTATATTATAGATCTTCTTTTGAACATCCAAAGCAAATACATAACAGATCACTGTGAGAAACATTCAGTATATAGACGTAGGTGGCAATAAAAAGATACATCGATGTTTTATCGGAGCAAAACAGAATAAATATTGAGTACAAGATTTATAACTCCAATATCACAGCATCAGATTTCATTTACTTGAATCGTACTGCATGTCAAGGACTAAATCGATAAAAATTGCTTTTTCGTACCTAAAAAAAAGCATTTTTGATTATTTTTAGGAATTTTTGATACATTACACGTAACCACAAATCGACTAATTCGGGAAGCTGGTGGTTAAACATTTTATATATATGTCAAAAATAAAAGAAAGCAATAAGAAATGTGATGAGGGATTGAACTTCTTTAATACAATTCCTTCAGATGGTGAAATCTTCATCCAAACCTAGAGACCGAGAAAGAAAGGAAAAAGTGATTTCCAATATTGGAATTCTGAAGTTGAGGGTTTAATATTGACTAGTATTAAGTAAGAGTAAAGATTGCTTGGGTATTTTTCGGCAGGAGTAGTCATTTTGATACTTTTATGCGCGCTTTTTAATGGAGTTAATGGAATTAAAGGAGAGAATGTTAGTGGAATTTAAGTCTGTCTGACAATTTAAGAAATTTTGCTTACTGTGAAGTTTCAATTATTTCTTATCTCCTTACGCTCTTGTATGTGTAATACATATTCAGAATTAACATTTTTACAGGAGACGCAAGAATATGTTCACTATCTGATAGAAAGCCAGTAAAAGGAATTTTTTTGATAGCAAATTAAAGGTTAAAAAAATCTTTTAAAAAGTGGAAGAAAACATACCAAAAAAGGAAGATTTTAATATGCTTTTGGTTGTCTTCCGAAAGTAACCAAGCATAATCAAAATCAGCTATTTTTCGGATCCATCTCTGCATCAATTTTCATTAATAATTAAATTTTCTAGATTAAATTAAATTCTGAATACATATTAGCCAAATAATAATATTTAAGAAAATCATTAGAAGAAATGGAATTTTACAATTTGTTGCACCGTTCGTGTAATAAAATCTTTACTTAATGCATACGTACATACATAGTACATACATACATACATATTATGTATATAGTACAAACACACGTGCATACGTACATATATATGTATATATAAATGAAGTATTTCTGAAGCATGGACGAGGAATCAGCTTGCAGTCGTTGTGGCTTGTGGTGAAGGCTTACAGATGAAGATAACAAAACATGGACTTGAAGAATTTCCAGTCTTTATTTCCACGCATATAAAATCATCTCCATAGATATTAATCCAATCATAATGAAATCCGTGACATTTCTATGATTCAATGATAACGAAATATGATAAATTGCTATGTACAATGGTTCTTAAAATTAAGTTTCAGGCATTTTAGACGGGGAAGCAAAGCGGTGAGATATTAGCAAGGTGGAAACTAGCAGAATAATGACGTAATTAGCTCGGCAGAGGTATTTATACCAGAGTAGGTGCAATTCTAGAGACAAGCTATGATTGGTTAATATTTGTTTTGGTTGCCCTTTTCAAGCAGCGTTACATAACGATAGAAAGATCTCGAATTTGGGAGAACAGATGAATTTAGGGGTAGAGCACCAAACCTAGAATGTTAAATTTGAGATCGCCAATTATTTTTTCAAAGCAGTTATGATATTTTATTACATCTTACATATATATATATATATATAAACAAATAATGAAATAAGTAAGATGTTGTTGGCGCATGTCGCGGTGGTGAAAGCCTTGGGCAACTTGTCTGAGGCGAAAAGTCATGACACCTACCCTGGGCCGGTTGGTCTTTCGTCGGGATTTCCTCCAGGTGTAAGTAGAATTTCCCAGCGTTCTAGGGACCCGACCGGGTTAGCTAAGTCGGTAATAGGCTACTGGCGATAATGCTGCCGTATACATACACACACACACACACACATATATATGTGTATATATATATATATATAGAATGAAATAGTGCGATTGCGGGGATTTTAATACCAAGAAAATTCGATTTTCAAGATGATTTTAATACCAAGAAAAATATCAGAGCATTATTATGCGCTTACTCTGGGTAACTTATAAATCTTTCATTAATGACTATATTGTTGTAATTTAGTGATTTTTGCTTCCATAATCATTCTTTCTTAATTTCAATGGATACATTTTGTTTGTATATACAAATCATTTTCTCTGTGGAAGGAATATGTCTTTTTTTCTAATAATCATATTTAACTTATATGCAAATCTATAAAGAAAGTTAATATATATACATATTACATAAAACAACATTTTTGGATACGAATCCATGATGAATAAGCACCGTCAAACTTTCATAATAATAATTTAAGGAAAAAAGAACAGGAACTTAAATGTTAAATTGTTAAAGCGGCTACCTCATACATTTTGGAAATAGTTAGAAGACACTGTGGCCAAATTCAAAAAAGGAAAACCCACAATGTATGTGACAAGTAATAACACTTATGTACTTTTTTGGAGGTCATAATTCGGCAATATCTGCTGCTGTAAAATCAAATAGATTCAGCCATTCTATATGTTGTCTCCGCATAATTTTTCTAAATAAGAAATCAGTGTGTGAAAGCTTTTACTCTTCTTTTTTGTCTCGCTATTGGAGAATCATTCGGTTTTCTGTGCATTTGAGCCAGATGAAGAATCTACACAGTTGTACTTATGATTCACTGTTAAACAGCGCCGGCGCAAAGTTATCAGGGGCCCACCTGAAAAATAGCTGAAGTCGCCTCTTTTTTAATTTTTCTATAGGAGAATGAAATTTTGAAGAAAGCATTTGTTGAAACTGTTTTTAACAATTTATCGAGAATAATTTATTTTCCTGCATTTCATATTTACAAATTTTTCTATAAATTCTTTTTCTTGACAGATTTCATTTTCAATGACAATCAAAACTAGATATTTTAGCCTTTCTTGCGATATACTTGACAGTAAATATGTCTCAATCAATTTTAATTTGGAGAATGATCTTTCGCTACTAGCAACACAAACAGGAATGCTAATTAGTATTCTCAGTACGATCTTGAAGTTCGGGAAGCACAAATTGTTTGACACAAGTAAGTTCAAAATATCGAATGGGTCATTAATACCGACTGTAAAAATGTACTACTGTGTAAAAAGCTACTATTTCGTCATAAAGTTCTTCTGCGTTAATATCTTTATTGTCACCATACTGTAACAATTTTTCTAATTTACTGCATTTTATTTTCAAATTTGCATCATCGATTTCTGATAAATTACACAGGAAACTAAAATTATAGCAGTGATTTTTCATTGCATCAAATCTTTCGTTTAATGATGTCCAAGCAGTACCCAAAATTTTAAAAAAGACATTTGTTCTAAACTTCTCTTCTGGATATTGAGGGGATTCGTCAGCATGTTCATAAAGTGACATTTCTTTTTCCTTCTTCGGACTCCGTCAACAGTTTTAAACTATTGCTCGCCATCCGCTTCTTCACTAAGTTCTTTGGCTTTCTCAAGAATACTTTTGTAATTGATGCCACTTCTATATTCTTCTGTGAATGTTTTTAAGTTACTTATTGCCTTTAAGGCTAGTGTAACTCTCAAACCCTTTTCTTGCAATTGTTTGCTGACAGGATTAATTCTGTTAAGGAAATCGTGCCAAACTATCAAGGAACAAATAAATTTATAATCCTTGATTTTGGTGCATAGACTTCGTGCTTCACATTGCACTTGGCTTGAAAAGCATTTATCTTCTATTATTTCAAAAAGAGAATCATAGATTTCTCCTAGTTGATATCTGAAAGGTCAAATGGCTTCAATTTTGCTTTCCCATCGAGTGTTTGAGGCGAGGTTTAAGGTTAAGCAGGAAATGTTTTTAAAAGGACTGCCCATCGCTTAGGAGAAGAAGAAAATAAGTTGTATAATTCTTGAATTGTCGGAAAATAAAACTAACTGTATCTGCATTCACTTTTTCTGCATCATTAATCACTAAATTTAAGATATGAGCGGCACAGAGAACATAAAACGCACAAGGATTTATTTTTAAGATGTTACTTTGAAGATCATTTTTCTTTCCCTTCATATTTGCGCCGCTGTCATACGCCTGGCCTCTCATGTCATCAAGGGGAATGTTCCACATTTTCAACATCTCCATTACTGTCTCACATTGGCCGTAACCTGTAGAATCATCAACTTTAATAAATTAGATGCATTTATAAGCATACCTATAAGAAATTAGAGTTTTTTATTCAAAATTTCCTAAGATACACGTCAATTTACATATTGGCGAGTTTTGAAATTTGGTACATTTGTTATAAGCGATAATAACGTCAAATGGGGTTTACGTACTTTGTTACAATTATTTGAAAGTATGAACGATGACAATTTTCCGCACCTGTACAATGAAAAAAAGGAAAGGAAAATAGGTCGCTATAAATTAAGAAGTTCGCTGAAGAATTATTCTTGCCGCACACCGAAAAAAATTGTGGAAAGATAAATTTTTTAATTTGTCCGTAAATTTGGCTTCAGATTTTACAAAATTTAATATTTAGGCATAATTTGACTCGCAGAATCGAAATACGGAAAACAATTGGCATGTCATTTCAGAAAAAGTCCGCTTTTTTTGTCAAAATACTTATATTAGGTCAATGTTATATATAAATCTAATATATATCCTAAGTCGCGCTTAGACATGAAAAACGTAATTTGAATTTCGTCAATCCGCGCAATAGAACTTGAGATATAGAATTGCCCCCTTTTTTTTTCGCAGTGTACATGTTGTCTTATCATTTCTATTTGCGTTTTGTCGCCTTAGACCAGTATTTGCACAAGGAAACATTTATTCATTTTCCCGCAGATTCCTCTGCAAACCCATTGTTACAGCAAAATTCTTCTTTTACGAGGATTTTCGTCAATTCCGAGGATTTTTTTCAGGAACACACATTTTTAATTTCGAGCGTTTGATCAAAAGCCAGCAATAGACTCCTCTTAAATAATTGTCCCAGTTAATATATGTGTTTTCACCAGCGTTTAACTGACTATTGCACCATCTGATCGAAATTAGTTCTTTAATCCAACAGTACAAAAAATTAAAGTGATAAGGAAAGAAGTGTCCATATGAAAACAATTATCGGTATGAAGACCATTTCTTCTCAGCGGTTTTTTGCATCACATCCCCAGATGATTTACTTTCCAGTAGAAAATTTCAAATGTTGTTTGCTTTTGCGCTTTTGGACAGTATGCAAAACTTAGGGCTCTTGTAAAAAATTCGCTATTTTTTTTTCAGACCGAAAATTGCATTTTAGAGAAATTGAATTTTACAACAGGAAATTAATTTTCGAGGGGGAAAATTAATGAAGGATATGAAAGATTAAAGGTTAAGCACTCCACCATTAGGCACTACTTAGAAAAGGAGGGATATCCGTTGAGGTCTTTTTAAGGGAAACGGCTGGCACGCAGGTTACACATGAAGAAAAGGCCACGAACGCACCATGCAACCAGGATTCGAACCCGATTGCCAGCGTTCAGTTGCTTTTACTGCCCCGCCACTGGTGGGTCAAGGTTAAACGAACCTATGAAGAAACCACTATTTGTTTTCCAGTTGATGAAGCATTAAAAATGTTCAACATTTTCGGCAGAAAATAATTAAAGTAATTACTTTTAGATTGCGATATCTCACGATCTGAAATGAACGTGAAATAAAATAGGTTATACATTAAAAAATGTCACAAAAATTACTGCTACTTTTCTACTAGATTACATATAAATTAAAAATGGTAAACATTTTACAAGGAAAAAGAAATATTGAATCTATGCTAACACGCTAACATCGTTATCAAAATAGCTTGAGAATCAAACCCGTTGCAAGTTAAATATCTTCTGATTATATCTGTCAAACCTGGCGATTAATCTTCCAATTCTGACTACTAAACGAGGTGGCCGCTTTAATAAAGAAGTACCAAAAATTTTACTGTTTTTAAATTTTAAATATTAAGAAGCTTCTTTTTCAAAATCTGTTTTGTTTCTTAATGTATTTAGGAAACATTAATTCAATTAAGTTATCTAGTAAAAGATTCCAATGAAATAATATAAGTTTAGTGAAAGATTTGTTGATATATTTCTGAGAATGTATTATTGAAACAACTGCAGATACAACAATACTGAAGATTGTTTAATTAAATACTACTTCTTAAGTATGCTAATGAGCAAGATTTATTTCTAAAAGCACAATATTTCAAATATCTCAAAAATAAAAATATTGGGATGTGTCAAATCAATGTAGAGCCTGATCGCTGTCCTTTATATTGCTTGGTGTATTAGAGATACTGGGTCACTGAAGAAGAACGAAATTTCACTCAGACTTACTCAAGTAATGCGATATTTGTCACTGCTCGTCATATCTTTCACAAGGTTTAAGGTCCCTTGACAACAAAGTATCGTGTCGCCCTCTCCCTCGAGAATGGGACAAACACACAGTATTTAAGGGGATTAGGCAACGACTCATCCTGCACTTTAAATTCTGTTCATTAATTGAATATATAGAATTCTACCCTTTTCTCTCCTCCCCAAATTTGTTCTTCATGTCTATTCTTCGTATACTTAGAAGCTTATGCGATATGTACTCGTTAAAACCTTGATTTATATCCTTCTTGATGTAATGCAATTAAAATTAGATTTGTGCTTCAAAAGTCTTTATATAGTTGTATTTATTTGAAGCCAGTTCTTGACCGTTATAAGAAATAATAGTATAACTTATAGTATTATTTACCCATATTTACTCTATCTTTGCACTGAGATTCATTGTGTACCTCTAATTTCCGCTTCTATAATTATGTAGACATTCTGCAATACATTCAAGCTTATGAAAGTTGAATAATATAACGCCCATAAATAAATAGGCAATATAATTTTAACATGAAATGTTTAATTTCGTCTTTTAATTTTTTAGTACCTTCTCCATGTATCCATTTTATACTAGTAAGTTAATTACACTAAAACACATTGCTTCTGAATGACTACATGTGTATTTTTCAAAATTCTAAGGAAGTTCGCAGTTTTATTCTCTTATCTGCGAATTGTTTCGTTATAGGAATATTTAAAAGGCCTTGTTCATAGCTGGTAACTAATTATTAAAGGCTGACGTGTTTTTAGCTAATTACACAAAGCGTCGCATGCATAGCAAAGCACTAGGAATATTTTCATTAGGAACATGAGTATTCCCCTAATTCATTTTCCTTCATGAATTGTTTAGCTTCAGCAGCGGATGAAAAATTCTTGATGAAAACTAAAAAGCTGCCAGTAATAAACTTCATATATTTCAGCTCAAAATCTATTGCAAGTTTATAAACACAGCATTGCCATGCATTAAATTTTAAAAAGCAGACTTAACCATCAATTTAGCATTTATATAAAATCAATTTCTGTGCTTTAACGAAAATATTATTTATCCATATTTATTTTTTCCTTGCACTAAGAATTCGTGATACTCAGCAAACTCTCATTACTGAAAAACTTCGTTTTTTTTACGTAAAGAGAAGTTTAACTTATGATCAAAACTATAATGGAACACGGGAGTAATGCACTGCCTTATAATAGCACTTAACCATGAATATTTAATGTTTGTGCTGAATAAGTAATGGTTGAACCCTTAGTTTACCTTGATCTATCTTCTAAAAGATGGCACGGGGTATTTTAACTACGTACTAGATACAGAATAAAAAATGATGAAGAAAAGTGAAATATGTGTAAAAACAAAAATTGTAAGATATTTATTTGCGTAGAAAATGTTACACAAGAAGAAGATTTATGGCTAGAGGCCACCTGAATACTTATCTTTTTCAAAAGAAAAAAATTGTGACTTAAAGATTATTTTAAGGACGGAATGTGAGATTTTTATAGAAAAGCGATTCGAGTTAAAATTTTTATATAAAAAATTATATGTGAGAACAATAAATGGGTGAAACACTTATAAATTTGAAGTGACTCTTATCGGAACATGGAGAATAGATTTATGAAATAAAAAATAAGTAACTTCTACAGCACCTTTAGATTGGATAGATTTCTGAAAAAAAAAAGAGCAGAGATAAATGCAACAAACAAACGCAAAAGATGCAAAAACTGTGGTAGTCAAACTATAGCTCTTTGTAATAAATGTTAGAACCTTTGTATAACAAATGTTTGAACTATTTCATTGCATCCCAATACAGAATCGATTTTGACTGATGTTGCGTTTTCGCAATATTTTGTATCTTCAATAAAAATAATTTTGTTTTCCTATTATATTTTGTCTTATAATTAGACTCTTTTACTTCAAACACATGAGTTTTGCTCATTTTCATCAAGTTAAAGATAGTGGGGTCGGTAATAGTTTAAGATACGTGATACCATTTTAGTTTAAACGTGGTGACTGGGCTGATTGCATTTTCCTTAAGTTTCGTTGTGAAGGAGGTGAAAATGAACTAGTTTCCCTAAAACTTGCCTTTATGAATGTAATCTTATCTTTACGCAGACAGATCTCGAAAGATTTGTTATATCAAATAAATAAATAAACACCTATAAAGTGTGTTCGCCTTAATATTAACCACGTTTCCTCTATAAGCACTAGATTCAGCAAACGTCTTCCTACTCTTGATAACCGTTGAATGCGGGTGCCAATAATTGCTTGCAGATTTATACTAGCGTGCAAAATTTAAGCAATGTTTCTGATTTCGATCGTAATTTCAAAACATAGTAAGATATAACATTCATACGACAGAAGCACAATGTCCTATTTAAAGGATTTGGAAAGTTTAAAGCAAAAAAATGAGTTGAACGCCTGCGTTACGGAATGAACAGAAAAAGGCTTTGAGAGTGGCGTTGATATCAAAGAAACTTCGTATCTACTGCAACGGTCACGTTGCACCATCTGTCCTTACTCAACATCAGATTATGTAAACGTTCTTTCGGTAAAAATTCCTTTCTTGAAGGGGACTCTTTCACTTGTCGTGTTTTCTGGAGGATAAGGTCATGCTGCCATTTGACTTCCTAAGACAAATGGCAATCGAAATTTCGAAGTATTCCACAAGTGTTCATTGGAGTTTAAGTTAGAGAAGCACGCTGGCTAATCCATTCTCTGGGTATCTTCCCTTTCCAAAAGCTCCTCAATAGTATGAGTCTTGAGTGGCCGTGCATCGTCATCCTTAAAAGCAAAGCTGAGAGCAATGTCACTCCAGACAAGGCGTACGTAAGAGAGGAAACTTCTTCACTTCATCTCCGGCAAGAGAACGTCTGCAGAAAATATGGAGCTCCGTCCGTCCGTTCATCATAATTCCACCTCATAAAAGCACGCTGGGGCCACCCCAACAGTCTCTTCCCCTGATGTTAGTTGGGATGAAAGGTTGTCGCTACACTTTTCCATATCAACTGACGCAGAGAATCGTTTGTCAGACTGAACCGACTCACATAACTCAAGAACACGTAATTCATTTGATGAAGTGTCCAGGCTTTAACTTTTTACACCATTGTAAATAGTACCGCCGATGAGCTTTTGTCTATAGTATGCAGTGTTCAAGAAAGTGTCTGAATAAGCCACCTTTCTAAATTTGTCTGGCCACAGTAAACTAGGACAACTCTCGTTCGGTTGCCGTGCGCAACTGCTGAGCATTGTTGCTTGCTGTCTGGTTTCGATTTCGTTTCGCTTTCAGAGCGATTTATACTAGCACTGACCTTTATTACAACTGTACTTGTCGACTGAAAGATTTCAAGCTCGAGAAACAGCACTTTTTCTCACATTCTTGAACGATAGATGTAGACCTATGTCCCTCCTCAAGTTTGCCAATTATTCTACCGCATGTACAGGCGTCCTGGTACTTTCTTGTAGCCATACTGCAAGTACAATCTCATTTTCACATACAGACGAATGCCTGGAAATGCGCCTTCCTTCTTTCTTTTAAGTTGTCTTGTACTGATCGCGCTGATTTCTCACGTTTTACATGCTCTGACGTACCTTCTGGCGTGATATATGCATATGCATCATTTTTCTATTGAATTTGTTTTTCATTGTACTGATCGCAAAACGACATTTTCATGGTTGCATATAGAAGAATGAATTTGTTGCTTAAGTTTACGACACTATTGTAAGCACAATTGTAAATTATTTATAGTTATTAGGCAGAATATCTATTGAGAAATGGCAACAGCCAATTTCTGGATGTCATTCTATTTTATATTTATTATTCAGATGATTTACGAATGACACGTATATTGGTACGATTAAGATCATCTGTTATGTTATGTATGTTTAAGAATACGTTACACGTAAGTTATTAGGTTACGTGTACGATTTATGTTTTATTAAATATTTGTCTTTTAAAAACGTCTTACGAGTGATTAATTTAAATACAAAAGGAAGCTAACACCAGTTTGTTTGGATAATACTATTCAAACTACGCTATTATAGTATTTATAATAATAAACACTAACCAAAATTAGTGTATGGATGTTCCTAAGCTCGTGAATGATTCGCAGTTACCTTAATAGATCAATGAGCGCTTCCACTGTAGCACAACTGTTTCCTTATACCAATATTTAACTGTACTTATATTTTGTCCGGGTTGAGTACCTGTGATTAATATAAGTAATAAAGATTGCCCAGAAAGGATTAAAAAACGACATTTTAAGGTAAATATTTGAGGAAAAAATATTTAAGGTAAATCATAATTATTGCGAATGCTCAATAAAATCTCTCTAAAGGCAACTTTTAGACTTAATGGTTTTGCCTCAGCAACGGAAGAGTTTGTAAAGCATTAAAGCCTTAAAAGACATGGTTTAAAGATTTCCCTTTCAGTTTCTCTTTGAAACTTTGGGTTAAAAGCGGAATGGAAATTAAAAGAATGTTTGCTATTTTCCTTTTATCTTTTTATCGCGAAACGAAGATGTCTGCTTCTCTTAGCTCTAGACTACTTAGCCCAGAAGTATTAATTTCGAAACACAATTTGCGTAAATAAATTTAAATGCCATTAAATGCGTTGGAGACTGTTGCCATTTCGCAAGATGTAGGATATTTATTTTGCAGGTTTAATTTGCCAGTTGTTGATTAAAAAACTAAGCTATTTAAAAGCAATAGATGTATTTCTTAAGAATATTATTTATTTGCTCCTGAATATGATTGATTTAAAAAAAAATGCTTTAAATTCGTGATATATATGTAACTAAAAACATTAAACTATGTTTATAGAATTACGTTATAGCTTTTTTTCACTTTCATATACAGAAGATATGTGTGTTTAATATAAACATGAGTATTATGTTTATATGAGAAGCTATATAACTTTCCCATGTTAGTCTAAATGTGCATTTATATAGCATCCTATTAAATATTTCGATATTCACTTGGGCTATCCGTTTTTATAATCTTTACTGATTAACCATATTTAACTATTTAAAGAGCACTTCTTAACTTTTAAAGAGCTCTTCTGAGCGACCATTAAAATCTGAGATAAACATCTGTAATATTATTTATTTTAAAATCATCATGCCGTAATTCTGAAAGTTAAGGCTATTCGGTTCAAAATTTATTATCTAGCTAAAAACATTTTAGATTAACTATATGGATACGTGGGGGCATATGTGTTAATGTTACTTGTTATGTTATTTCATATGCCCGCTTGGCAATGTCTTATAATTTGGAAGGAATTAACTCCCTTTTTTGGCAGAATCAACATTCAGAGGAATGAATTTTAATTTTTCACCATAATGGAAGTCGTTCAGTATAATTGCCTTCAAGTAGTCATGACGTTTTTAGGGTGTTGTCCATTATGGTGCCCTTTAGAGCGGACTTTTAGTTTAGGGTAAAGATTAAAATTAGTGAAAGTGAAATAGCGTAAACAAAGCAAAGCGTGTATCACTGAAGTACTTAAATGCTTTTCTATCCAAAATATAATGACACTGGCTAAAAATGTATTATCATGATGGGGCCTGCGCCAGTTTAGCTGGAAACGACGAATTCTGTACTCCAGTGGTGCACGCTGATTGGTCAATAATGGTAATTAATCACATATTTTCTATAATGTTTTCTCTGTTTTTTTTTGAAAATTCCAAGAAGATGCAGTTCGTTTTCTACGCTTAACTAATTGAAAATGCTACTATTTATACAATCTGATAAAAAATAGTGCAATAGATATAAAAGGCTTTTTATAGGATTTTACCGCTTTCTAATACAACGATTTCCCATTGTTTCATTTAAACCAGAACGCTGTTCTTTTTATTTTATGTTATGTTAGGTTATTAAAATATGGCAAAGCACACGAGGGCTACGTGCGCTAGGGAAAGGATGTGTTCTTGCTCGACTGCTAAGGGAAATTGGTTCGTATTTACATTACATACTTGAAGAGACCCAAATGTCAACCATGAAGCGGATTCGTTCGCCTGGACTGAAGTCCGGGGTGAACTACTAGCATTCAGCGGTCTCAACTACCCAGCCACTGGCGGGGGCTACAAGCCCCTTTTATAAAGTTTGTATTAAAAATCTTGAAAGTTTTCAAGATTTCAATGCTCCATTTCATCAAAATGCTCCCGTTTCTCTAGCTGGTAAATGTGAATAAAGTGAAAATTTTTGCAAAATAAACTCACATGCACTAGTATGTACATTTATACAAAGCGTAAATCAAGTAACTTCGGCAGTTTGAAATTGTACTAACTGACAGTAAAATTTATGCACATTATATTCTGTTGTAGGAATTCTCACCGTTGCATATACAGAGTTTACTATTAACAACTCTTTATTTTAGTAGTTTTTGAATTTATTTGTGATATATATGATGTGCCAAAAATCCGCGCCCGTAGGTATGTCATTCAATATCTCGAATTTTATCCTCTTAACGAAATATGTATATGGTAGAAAATGAACAATCATTTACAGAACGCGTCTAAAAAATTTGGTATTAGGGTAAGGGGGAAATTAGGGGTTATATGCACCACAAAAGACATGCAAGATACAGTTATCGATCCTTACGTAAATCCGCACTTTTTATTTATAAGTTTTTTTTACATTACTAAATAAGAATATTCTAACACCAAGCAACTGGATGAGTTCGACAGAGAAGCATGTTCAGGTAAATGGGTAGTCAAAGCGACGGGCTTTTGTCGTAAAGGTAAAAGGGGGTCATAGTCAAAGGGTTCCAACAGAACGTTTATAAGCGTTCTGTTGTTCAGAACGTGGTCTGTTATTTTTGTGGTCTGTTATTCAGAACCTTTTAGTCACGTCTCCTGAATGGAGAATGTCATTGTCATTGATGAATCATGTTCTTGGTTGGGCTCTGATGAACAAAGGATTCAAGCATATAGAAACTTCGATAACTCTTCTCAGCTTTCGTTATTGTAACTGAAGAATAACGTAAACTGTAGCTGAGCGCAGTTTCAAGCACACTGAACACAAAACAAGCGTGATGGACTGTAGCTGAATACAGGCCATCACGCTTTCCGCGAGGATTTGAAAGTTACTGCCTATCACACTTCGTTTCTATGATATTGTTAATCATTATTCATATTACTTCAACAGCCCAGTAGCACATCGAATGCATCTTGAAAGTTGTTGTACTGCTAATACTGTTACATATATCCTGTCTGTTAAAGAGGGAAATGACTGCCGTCTATACACGGCGAACAGCTAGATGGAATGTCTGCGTCACAATCCCTACTTTCCCTTACAAATCGTCATACCTTTCCTGAATCAAACGCCATCAGAAGCTATCTTTCATCAGGCGGAAACAACCGGAGCAGTTACAGAACATTTGGTAGCAAATTCTTAAGGACAGCATTCAACGCTTTTATCGGTCCGTACCAGAGCAAAAATTCTTATCTTTTGCCGACATAGACGGTTATACACAGTCCAGTCACATTAATGTGACCATCTGTCAAAAGCCAGAATAACCACCTTTCGCAGAGCGGACTGCTGCGAGACGTGCAGGAAGAGAGTCACATAGGTCCCTGAAGGTGTTCTCTGGGATGTTGAGCCATGCCGACTCTAATGCCGTGGCCAGCTGCGCTAGATTACGCGGTTGAGGATCCATGGCGCGAACAACTCGATCGAGATGGTCCCGCAGATGCTCGATTGGGTTTAAGTCAGGTGAGTTTGCTGGCCAGGGGAGGACGGTAAACTCATCCTGGTGCTCTTCGAACCACGCACGTACACTGGCAGCTGTATGGCACCTCGCATTGTCCTGCTGGAAGATGCCATCATCCTGAGGAAAAAGAATGCGCATGTAGGGGTGAACATGGTCCGCAAGGACAGATGCGTACTTGTATTGATCCATTGTGCCTTCCACAATGATCAGTGAACCTAGAGAATGCCAGGAAAACATTCCCCAGACCATAATGCTCCCGCCTCCAGCTTGGACCGTTCCGGCAATGGTTGCAGGGTGGTTCCTTTCAGAGGTTTCACGCCTTATACGCCAACGTCCATCTGTCCGATGGAGCATAAAACGCGATTCATCCGAAAACGCAACCTGTCGCCACTCAGTGGACGTCCAGCTGCTGTACTGGCGTGCAAATTCTAGCCTTCGCCGTCGATGAACAGCAGTCAGCATAGGTGCACGAACCAGGCGTCTGCTTCGGAGGCCCAGACGCAGCAATGTTCGCTGAATAGTACTTTGGGAGACACTTTTGGTAGCCCCTTGGTTCATTTTGGTGGTCAGTTGCTCAACGGTAGCCCGTCTATCTGCCCGAACGCATCTCCGCAACCGTCGTTCGCCTCTGTCATCTATGGCTCGTGGTGCACCACATTTGCCACGTCGCTGATTTTGGACAGTACCATTTTGCCATGCACGGCACACTTTTACCACGGCGGTACGCGAACAGTTCACAAACCCAGCCGTTTCGGAAATGCTTCCACCCTTGGCCCGAAAGCCAATGATCATGCCCTTTTGGAAGTCGAATAAATCGCTTCGTTTCTGCATTACGCCAACGATTGAAATGTTTTCCGAAGCCCTCACACACCCTTTATATACGCTCAACTGCACTGTGCTGCCACCTGCCTTCTGTGATTGGTTATTTAACTCTGACATGGAAAGTACGTGGTGGTCACATTAATGTGACTGGACTGTGTATATCATACTAATACGTCATGATTCTAAACCTATTTTTCTAATAAATGAACCGCTGTAAAATCGTTCTGGACTTGCGTTCCTCAGTACGGAAGCTTCACATGAGATATTAGGACGCACAGATGAAGAATGCAGTAAAATTTTGCTATCTTATTTTGATCAGTTTTTCATCTTTATTTTCTCGTTTTTCATGAACAAAATCTTCTTGATCGAACAGTTTTTACAAGTACGTGGATCGTCTGAGACGGTGTATATATAGATCAATATGTCTAAGTTTTATCTGAAAATTTAAATTTAGCTTAAGCAAACTGCATGGTTGAGTGTAATATACTTCTGAGTTAGAAACTACGCAGTTTCTTTTATCTTAAGTGAGTCTTTAAAATCAGCAATAAGTAACACGTGTGCTCGAAATATTAAGTGTCACGAAATAAGATCCAATAAGTTTCGAGCGAGTTAAGTTGATCGTGCAATGACAGGATCTGAAACCATGTCCAAAAAATTAAGGCAATATATTAAGAGTACATAAATCCAAGTACCAAGGATAATTTGTCATTAAGATCAAGAAAATACCTCTTTCTGATGGAAGTTTTGTGAAATCTGGAGTTTCTTACCGAAACCACTGGCCGGTTGAAGGGTTAATAAATATCTTCATTAGGTTTCTGATATCTTATCATCCTATTGAAATAAAATGTAGAATATTTCGATCAAAGCTACGAGGCTAAAGATGTTCTCCTGAATGAGTTGATTTTGCAGATAATGACTTTTATATGAAATCGGAGTTTCATTTTTGCATTTCTAAGCATTAAGAAAATTCATATTTATGCATATATGTATATGTAAAGATTTGGATGACAAGACCCGAATATTTTCATTTATGATTGATGTCATGTTGGCGATGGTGAATAGATGTGTAACTGCGTTATTGTAGCGAAATGTATCGTCATGATTATTTCACATGTCATGTGATTACAGTTTAACAGATCAGTTTAGCAGTCAACAGATTTCAGTTTAACAGCTTTTTATTTTAGACAAAATCTCGGATTTAATGTAAACAATTTTTGAGAAACACGTTCTTTGAATTACACGTAATGATATATTCAATCTGCGCAGCCGTTTTCAGTTATAACTTTTCTACATGTAAATCAGTGGCAAATAAAATAGAAGGAAGACAGAAGTAAGCGAAACATTTTAACAGGAAGCAAGCAAAAACAGGAATGTGTTGCATTTAGAAAGAAAACCTAAAAGAGAAGTAAGTTTTAGATTCGATTTATCATGATTGGCTGAAGTGTTCAATAACTGCCTGTATCGACAGCGTTATTTAAGATTGTACGATAGGGAATAATTTGAAAATGGTGCAGTTTGGAAAGGTTTATTATATTCAGATACTATTTTCATGATAGGAAGGGTAAAGAGCCAAACTGAAATGGAAAGTTAAGGAGTTAATCTAGAATTTTGCATTATGTATTTTTATGCTACATACATATGTTTATGTACATATGCTTTGTTTTTCTCTTTCAGGTATTCCGGGATCTCCAGGACCTAAAGGACCTGCTGGGCCACCTGGTCCTCCTGGTTAGTGAAATTTGCATAATTTTTTACTGAAAATTTTGATGTTTTTGATGGTTCGGCGGAGTATTAAACAAGTAATGTTTTGAGAATTGTAATTAAATGCTTTTTACAAGATAAATTTACTTTAAATGAGGAATGCGAACACGAGAAACATTCCTCTATACAGTATAATTTTAAACTTGTGTAACGAAAGGTCTCAGGAATTGAAATTCTTTGTAACTGTTTTATTTTATTATATCATATGAAAATATTTTACACTAGAAATATGCTATCAAAACTATCCCATTTATAACTCACTTTTGCAGCATTTCGTAGAATCAGAATTATTTTTTCTTGCTACGAGTTTAAAGTGGAGTTAAATTATTTCATTTCTGGAATTAGAATTAACGACAGCTCATTGACACATTCTTTATGATATTAAGTAATAAGAAAGTTTCTAACTGTGGTAAGTAATAAGAACCTCACAAAACCATATTATACCAAGCAGATTAAATACAAGTAACGCGATGACATAAAAAATTTATTTACTATATTGGAAAATACTGCACTGAATGGACAGCTGGTCCATAAAGCATTCACTTATGCATTTATATATTTACAGATGCATAACACATGTATTAATTCATCTTTCAAGCGAAACAGCTACCATTACATATGCATAAATATTAACTAGAATAGACGAAATACTAGCAAGTGAATAAGAGGATGCAAGTACTAGCATCTTTCTTACGTGGATAAAAGATTTGGATGTCTTATTTCTTAGTTAGATTTTGAAGAAGTACGAAAATATCCTACTTTTCTGTATAGTTTATGATATATCGTACTTCGCTACAGCTATTTCATTGCTTAATCTTTCCACTTTTAATTTATAAGGAATTTAAGCTTTTCCCACTGCGTGCTCTTGTGACAAAATCAGCAGCACGTTGGCTAGAAACTGCAAGATCTTGACTTCGAATCTTCGTGAAAGCGTAGTTTCTTACATCTGCTACGCCACAAACTCTAAAACGCTCAACAAGGAACCGACTAAAATGTGGTGGACGGTGTTTCGTCCCCATGTGAATTTGGCCCTCTCCCTAATCGCTATTTAAGTGGGAGAGAGTCTAAGGAATTTTTAACCTTTTCTGTTGTGTGTCTCATAGTGTATGTAACTATTAGGCCGTCCATCTAGTAAGCGGAAACTTTTCGTTTCTGATATCGGTAAAGGTAATCCTTAGAACTCTGCAAAATAACGGTATAAAATTGAAGCAGCACGTTGGCAAGCTACACTCTTCTCTTGAAAAGTTCGAGATGCGTCAGTTTTACTGTATGCGAAATGGTGATCTAGAATGAAAATGAATTACACCTATGATTTTGTTATCGTGCATCTATCTATGTTTTCTAACAACACAGAAGTTCTTGAACAATTTTCACGAAATTCGTCACTCACACGTTTACGTCTTCAACGGAATTCTTTAAAATATTTGTAAACGATTGCTTTGGATGATGAACCATTCCAAAAAACGGAATTCATTCGATCAAGACATTCTTGTTATGTTAAACAATGTCAAAAATCATTATAAATCATAAATAGGAAATACTTTAGGTTTAATCCCTTATTTTGTTATTATTTTCTGAACTTCAAAATAACGCCTTCGTAATAAATTAAATAAAATTTCTTGTCCTTTAACAACCAGTGGATACAAATACTGACCGACGTAGCATTGTCACAAATCATACAAAATTACACAAACTTGTAGCATAATGTATGCTTTGCAATGTTTTTTTATCATATTGAATTTAAATCTTAGCTGGTACAGGTAATATTTTGACCCTACGGCGCGAAATCGGTTACCATAAAATAGATATAAAATATGCCAAACTTACTGTTAGTTACAATCAGTCGTCCTTTAACTGTATTTGTTTTATTCACTCGCATAATTTTGCGTAAGAAATTAAAGTTCGAATTGTTTACCCTTTCATTAATTATCTGTTCTTTTCACTAAATGGGGAGAAAAACTCGAGTTACGGGGCATAAAGCTGAGTCCTTTTTTTTCTCTTCTGGTTTTAATAATCCTTTCCTTTTTCAAGTATCATTGTTTTAATTAATTAAAAGTGTTTTTTTTCTTTTTTATTTCCTCACGTGAGTTTTCCAGATGCTGTCAGTTGTCTTTTTTTACTTCAAGCGTTATTCTGGTTTTTTCTTTCTTATACCGTTTTGCCTTACAGTATGTATTTAAAAGATACATTTATTAGCAATTCAGTATTTTTTATGATAGGTACTTCTCTGCTGTGGTATTATAAATATCTAGGCCGTGTAAGATTGTTGTAAGCAAAAGAAAAATAGGCTTTGGATATATTTAGATGAAAAGCTTTAGTTTATGATTCATCTTCTTTCCTAGTAAAGTAAATAAATAATAATATTCATTGCACTACCTGCCCTGTTTAAAAAAATTAGCAAATCAATTAAACTTTCGTAAACTTCCATTTAACATTTGGTATGACTAAGCATATTCCTTGTATGTCGTTTCATAATTTCTGTAACTAAATACGTGAAACCTATCTGCTGTGGCATTCTATTCAATATGTAGTCTGGTTAAATTTGTCAAATTTCATTAAATTATCATAAAATATCTGCAATGCTGAAAGAAAACTAAAAACTGTGTTTACTTTTGGCTGTTTTAATAGAAACCTGTTAATGAAATGTTAGATATTTAATTATACTCGAATTTCAAACTTATTAAGCGATAACAGACATATATATATAATATGAATCTGAAATATAAAATATGAATCAAAATTATTAAACTTAATTGAAACAAAAAACATGAAATAAAATTATTAAACTCAATTGGAACCAATTGCCTTAAATTACGTATTTAACTACATTCCTCTTTGCTTTGCCTCACTTTTCCTGTAGTAATCGCCAAGTTTTCCTGTAGTAAAAGCTCTTGCCTCGTCACTGTGTAGGATTAAAACAAAGCAATCTAAAAAATATAAATAATCTGGCCATGTTATACGCATTCACTTCGGCTACCTACGCTTGCTATACCTAAAGCACGTCTCTTGCTTGGCTGCCTCTATGAATTATTAAAAATTTAACGCGTCATAATCAAAATTGTGGGGTACAAATTGTTCCCATTGTGATGTGTCATGCTATGGAGCAATCAACAAGTAATAAAGATATGTTTGCAATTAATAAAGTAAAAAAGATTTGATCGCAAGTTATAAGGTAATAAAGATTCGTTTGTAATTATTCAAAAATTTCCGGTATGCTCTATTACGTAATCGATATTTCAGTGCTCTTCTTACTTCAATCCACTGGCGAATGAAAAATAATTGGTGTCTGCTATAGCTCAACTGTCTGCATCATTCAGCTAGCATATTATTAACTGCAACGAACAAAATTCTTTCATTGTTTTATTATTTTGCAGCTTTAGCGCAAGTATTAGGCAATTTATTACTAATAATTACCTTGTTTACACTCATGTCCATAAATTAAGGATAATGCAAAATCAGGCAAAGGAAGAGTTAGAAGCAAAACAATTTTGACTTATTTGTAAAGCTTATTTATTAAACAAAAGATAAAGAGCAAAAAAATATGCTATATGATTGATATTATTAAAAATATTAGCGATTTTTTCCTCCCTGGAGCAAATTCCAAAAAAAACTTATTTACAAAAAAACAATATTAGATGGTTGGTA
Organism: Stegodyphus mimosarum; assembly: GCA_000611955.2. Taxonomy (NCBI): domain Eukaryota; kingdom Metazoa; phylum Arthropoda; class Arachnida; order Araneae; family Eresidae; genus Stegodyphus; species Stegodyphus mimosarum. Next base: position 103,791 of record KK120990.1, on the reverse strand, counting down.
TGATTGTTAATACATTGTATGTCTCAAAGACGATGCAATACAATCCGTACAACGCCTAAGCATGCTGAATATCAAATTATCGATCTGATCTTGGACGATATTACACCACTCAAAACGCAATGCTCCCCGAAGTTCCGGTAGACATAAAGGAGGAGGTTGACGGGCTACAACTCGTCGGCCAAGCATGTCCCACACGTGCTCTACTGGATTCAAGTCCGGTGAGAATGCTGGCCAGTCCATATGGGTGATATCCTCCGATTGAAGGCGTTCGTTACGATGTTTGCACGGTGAGCACGGGCGTTGTCATCCATAAACAAAAATTGTGCGCCCAAGGCGCCCCGAAGAAAAAGTACATGTTGTTCCAGAATGACGTCCCGATAGATTTGGCGTGTCATGGTTCCAATTTGAACATGCAGGTCAGTTCTGGAACCCAGAATAATTTCAATCCAAACGACCACTCCTGCACCACCTTAACGGTGTCATTCAATGCTCTTCAGGCTAACCGCAGGCGACAGTGAGTTGCAGTAAGTATAACGCATCTGACAAGTCTACGATAAACCTGGACTCGTCAGAAAACATCACACAAACCCACTGTTGCGGTGTCCACAATGCATGCTCTCTATTCTAGGCTAACCGCAGGCGATAGTCAGTTGCAGTAAGTGGAACGCATCTGACAGGTCTACGAGCATATAAACCAATCTGCCCTAAGTGTCTGTACACGGTCTGCCTTGAAATTGTCGTACCAGTGGCTGAAGAGAGCTGACGAGACAGGTCTGAGGCTGTGCTCCTCCTGTTTCTTTTGGCAGTAACTGCCAAATACCGGTTCTCATTCGGCGTTGTAACTCTGGGGCGACCTGTGCTGTAACATCTACTCACATTACCATAATCTTGGAATTGTTGCCAAAGGCTGGAGATGTCACTCTGGGCAATTCCAAGTTCGTCTGATACTTCCAGTTGGGTACGCCCACATTCCAGACGGCCGATAATTCTACCGCGTAAAAAATCATCCAAATGCGTCCTTTGTGTCATTACTATTCGGTTATTGCAATGAAATGCTTATAAAGCGCCTGCGAACAATTTTACTTTTTTGCCTGCATTCCTTATATATCACTCTCTTACACTCTCGTCATTGGACGTACCATCAGTGTCATCTGGTTACTTCCTGAAATTTGCATATGATTCAGAAAGATGCGTGTAGTGATTTTACAGGTGATATATTTATTTTAGAGTTCGATTTCCGTGTGACTCCGAATTATCCTTAATTTATGGACATGAGTGTAATTATATATACATACATATACATATATATATATATATATATATATATATATACGTAGATAAATACATTTATGCATATAAAACATTAAAGAAGTAAATAATTTTTGAATTAACCCATTCAAAGGCACTTAAAAAAACAGAATTTAAAATTAGTTCTAATTAAAAATTTTTTACATATAAAAAATGTTAGTTTTTGCAAATGAAAAATGTAAAATTTAGTCGTTTTAAATTATAAGAAGTCTGAAAATAATAGAAATACATAAAAGACGGAAAAGGAATAAAATCTGATTCAACGTTTATAAGGTATTTCTCCCGCCTTCTTCGCATGCCTTCGTGGTGTAGTGGTCTGCATGCCCGACGCGTAACCGAGAGGTCCGTGGTTCGATTCCCGGCGAAGGCGTTGCTCATTTTTCATGTCTCCTGCATTCAAATAACCTAATGTCTCTACACTGGCGCCCGAACTAAAAAAGGTGGTGGATGATGATTCTCCACCACCGCGATTTGGCGATTAGGTCCCCCAAACCCCAGTCGCCTTTTAAAAGGGGGATTATATAAGGTATTTCTCCCGCCTTCTTTGCATGCCTTCGTGGTGTAGTGGTCTGCATGCTCGACGCGCAACCGAGAGGTCCGTGGTTCGATTCCCGGCGAAGGCGTTGCTTATTTTTCACCTCTTCTGCTTCGTTAAACCTAATGTCTCTACACGTTGTCCAGAGGAGGTAGATCAGACTTCAATTGAACTCCTTTTCCTGGGAAACCACTGTGTTTCTGTTCACGCCATTTTAGCTGATGGACAATTTTAAATTATTTTATTATAATCTTTCATCTGAAAACTTTGAATTCCTCCTCTACAGAGTTGTTTTTCTTTTCATATTCAATAATCCCAAAAATCGTAAAAATACCACAAAAATTCAAATTTAAATTAAATATATTAATTTTTCAATGCTAAAAATTACCATTCATACAAAATTTCAAATTTAAGTGCAAAAATTTACAAATTCTAGAGCTTTTAATGCAAAAAATTTCAAAGTAGAGCTAATTTTAAATTGAATGGATTATTTAAAAATGTAATTCCTTTTTTAGTCTTTAATTAATTTACTTTTCAGCAAGTTTTTGCGCAGAAATAATTTTAAGATCTTTTTGTTTTAAATGAATTCTATAATACTATACATATATATGGTCGCGTTCTACGGATTTGTGGATTTGGAGTGATTGGCGACAACACTTGGTGAATAATCAAAACATAATTTATTCCCCAGTACTTCACATGACAGTTTCAAAAACACGTTATAGTCGTCAAAAACTACGCAAACACTCTGAAACAATCAGCAACAAAACCCTCAGGCTACCAGGCTATAACGCTGAAGACAGCTTCAGAGCAAAACACTAAAGAACAGCTCACGACTTGGTCGATCGCTCTCATGATAATCTCAGAGCACTACTATTGAACTCAAGATGCTCTTCACAATTAAACTCAAGATACACTGACACTGCTACTTCACGTACAGGCAGGATTTAAATAGATTGTGACTTGCCTTCGAGAACATTCTGGTTCAAAACGGTAAGAATTCGTTCTAGAATGTTCTCGCTCCGTCTATAGCATATCGCCAAATGGGCGATTTCCTGCCAAATTCGGCAACCTTGCCTTTCCTTGCTACTTTCTAGCAAACCTAAACCCGCTTTGCGAGGAAGCTATCTTACCACAGCTGGGCATCTTGTAACAATATATATATATAT
>KK120990.1:89568-100713 GCA_000611955.2 Stegodyphus mimosarum | reverse complement strand
TATATATATATAAAGTGAAGCAACAACCTGATACAACAAAGATTTTTAGCATAGAAAGTCTCGATTTCGAGGGCGAACACAGTCCCTCTTCATCAGGGGCAAGGAAAAGCTTCCACGCCTATCCCAGGTTATGGCTTCACATTTATTATTTATTTGAGGCTTGTTTCTCTTCTGTCTTAATATATATATATATATATATATGGTCGCGTATAATATTTTCTCTTAATGATCATAGCTATATATATTATTTTTCAAACATTAATATGATGTATTTTTAATGATGTTTAACATTTTACTAAAAAGATAACAAATTTGCTCACTTAAACTAATATTATTTAACTGTTCGTTGAAACTTTTAGCTCCAATTATGCAAAACGTCTTTTCCTAATTTTTCTTTCTAATGCATACTTATTTTCACTTAATCTGAAAGCTTTACTTTCTTCCTTTGTTTTCCTGACTAGATACTTGATACAAGAAGAAATGCTTCCTAACACATTACACTGAAAAAATAAAAATATATGAAATTATTTTATGCGACAGCTTAAGAATGGTGGCCGTAGGTTAACGTCTTTGTACATAGCTTCAGATATTATGAAGCAAAAACTGAGTAATTGTAGTATTATATTAGTTCTCTGATTATTATTATAAATATTTTCTTTTCCAAGAAATTTATTTTTGAGCAATAAATTTATCCCTAAATTTGTATTCTTATGAGTTTACCTTTTAAATGATAGCTGCATGTTGTGTGGTTTTTGACTTTAAACCTAAGTGTATTTTAGTATTGTAGAGCTATATAATAGTTTTTTTTTGAATGAATCAAAAGCGTATTTTGGTGTATATAGCGTTTAAAGTATGTCATTCTTTATGCTAGTCTACGTTTCATCTGAAACTGAAAATTGAAACTTAATGAACTTCTGAAATGCCCTCCACCGAGAAGATTAGTGTAATTTTTTTTAAAGATGTATAGAGAAGAAGAAAAACCAGAACTCTGGAAATCAAATATTTAATGGAGGAAAAATCAAATATTGTAAATTATGAGGCAAATTATGAGGCTGAATGTATTATAAATATATAATGCAATCAATTTAAATTATTTCTCACACATTATACTGAATCGAATAGGAAATTAAACTTAATTTATTTTGAAAATTCAGGAAAATCTTAATAAAAATATTTAAATATTTGAATAAATCCCTGATATTTAATTACGTATATATGCAAAAAAAGCGGACAGTTTTTTTTATAAACCGTCTGTATCAGATAGAACTTGTTACATAAAGGTAAAAGAGAAAAATATAATCAAATATAACCAAAAATTTGATACATCAAAATATAAGAGAAAAGAATGATCAAAAGAGCTAAAAATAAATTTAAGTGTCACCTATCTCCTAGTTTCTTCTCAGGGGTTTGAGTCTGTGAGATAATGTAATAGGCCAATTATATGATCTAATTCACAAAGAAAAATATGTTAATGGCAAAAATTAAGTTAAAACCAACAAATTAATATAATATTATGTATAAATTAGTTAATTGGTCATTAATTATTTTAAATCGTTTTACTTTGTAAGTGCTTATGTGAATTAGGAGAACAGCACAACATGATATTATATTATATTTTCTGCAAAAAGTTACCTTTGTATGGAATATATTTCAAGTGGAGATAAGGTACATTTATCAGACATGCGCAAAAGTGATGTCTGACATTAATTATTAGAGTTGAGCTCTTAACTAACAATCTCAGCCTTTTCTTCAGAACATGACATGTCCTTAGTAATAGATACAAAATAATAAAAAAGGAGAATAGTAATAATGCTCTTTCTAATTTTCAAGTATATTAACTATGGAAGCAACTACGGAGAAAACTATGGGAAAGTTCATTTATGAAATATTTGAGCTGTATTGAGCTTTATCTATGACATATTCTTTATATTACATCCTAAAAGATGAGACATAACAATGACCGATTTATTTTTGAGCGATATCTTTCGGGGATCCTTGTCAAAGGATATTGCACTTTTGACGCACAGAAAGATGATAAATGAAGATCAATCGACGGAAGGTTAGGTGTCAGTAGACACTTAAAGGCCTCGCTGGGTACTATACTATCCTCTAAGAATTATAATCTATCTTTGTTCATTTTGTCTGATGGTTTTATAGATGGTTGCAATTATTTGATATTTTAAGGGAAATCTTTATAAGAAAATATGGAAGAAAAGAAACAGGAAATATATTATCCGGAACTTACAAATAAAACCTTAAATTATTTACTGTAACACTTTTTTAAAGCTTTTGAATATTTTCGAGATAGTTTGTAGTAAATGGTGCATAAGAAGTCGCAGTGACTATCCTGAGTAAAGAAATTTTTTAATCATATCTAATATGTTTTAGTTTATCGAATGGAAAGTTTTGTTGTTGTGGATAAGCTAATAATATACACATAAATAAAAACGTTTAAAAATGTGTTCACATCAAAGGCAAATCTGAATTTTATAAGCATGAGCTTTTAAACTAAATGTACATTGATGTTCAAAATTTAAAAAAAACATTTTTTTTCAAGCAAAATTTTTATCACCTGCATTAAAATTTATTATTATTTGCTTACATTTTAAGAACATGAATTTAAGTGTATGTAACAGTACTTTAAGTATCCTTTCTAATTTGTTTATTTCATTTTTATTACAAAGAATCTGATGTATGCATGTGTGCACCACATGACTTCCTTGTATGGAATATTAAATTATACGCATTTTTTCCTGCCTTTCATTTAAACTTATTTCCTCGAATTTCATTAGAGATTTAACTTATTTCTCATTCAATTAATTCAGTTCTCACTTCGCCACAAGGCAAAAATACATGAAACCTCAAAATATCTTTATTAAAAATTGAAAAAGAAAGCAAAATATCAAGCATAAATACAGCTAAAACAATTTAAAGATTAACTTTTATGATTAAAATTAGAGTTCCTACCCAAGAACAAGCAATTCTGCCAGCTGGCAAGAAGGCGGATTTTTCTGTGCACAAACTGAAAGTTTACTTTTAATGTGACTCGGCAAAAAAGACATTGAAGGCGTAGAAACTGACTTAATTTGTTGTGGACGTTATGCGGAGTCAATATATATGGGATAATTTAATAACTTAAATGATAATTCCAGAATGGATTAAGCATAATTTATTTCGCAATAAGGAAAGACGTTACTTTATTATCGCGAAGCTTAGTTTCTCTAAATTGGCTACAAATCCACTGTTCTGTTAAGTTTCAAATGCTTACAAATATGGCTGCTATCACAAAAAATAGGCTTATCCACACTTAAACAACTTTTAAATTGTTGATAATTCTACAACTATAACATGCAGTTTAACGAAAGACATGAATAAAGAAACTGAGCTCACCGAACCAAGTAATAGAGGGGATATATACACATACTTTTGGTGCGTCAGATTTCAACCAAAATAGGAGGTGCACATCTACATATTATCAGTTCTATGTACAAAATTTCAACGTTCTGAGGCTACTCGTTTTTGAGTTATGCAAAATACCTACATATATACGTATGTACAAATCTCTTCAGAATCCATTTTATATAATTTTTATAACTTTTTGGGGGAAAACGAGTCCTTGATTCTGTCCTTATGTACAGATTGTACGCAAAAACATCGTTAACTTGCATTCGATAGCGATCAAAACGGATATTTTCTTTGAAATATGATACGTGAAATTTTTCGCGATTGCAATACTTCCTTTTAACTTCGTACAAAGAAGTAAAAATGGTAATGTCCTTAACAATAATGCTTTCTGTATTACATCACTTCATAAATCCCTGCCATATGATATTTATAAAACTGTAATAACAGCAGCAAACGTGAAAGACAAAATTTGCAAACGAAGACATTTAACCAACTAATAGAAACTAAAAGGAACAATTTTGTTACCAATCTGGTATCGGTTTTGCAATTTTTTCATCTTCTCATGCTTCTTTCTTTTTGCTACTAAGTGTTTTTCTTTTCTTTCCGGTCGTTAATCACAGTTCTATATCATAAAAATAAATTAATAATTATGGAGCATTAGAAATGTCTCTTGCTTGAGTTATCCGTGTATTCTGAATAATTGTAACAGTAAGAATAAAGTAATAGGCTACATATGTCCTTCGTATAACATGCTATTTTCTTCATCATCATCTGCTTCAAACTCAGAATTCTCATTACATATCTCTCTATCTACATATGTATATGAAAATAAAATCTGATGGATTTTGCGATAAAATATGCTCAGGAAAAATCCTTTATGTGTACATTTATTTTTGAAAATGGAATTTTCATTGCGAATAATAAGTAAATTTCATCTTTTTCCAAAAAAATCTATGTTCAGCTTTCTAAAAATGCTTTGTAGATCCAATATTTGCAGAAAGTGAAATATGTTTTGAATTTGAAAGCCCCGAACAACAAATAAGCAAAAAATGAGAAAAGCCTATTTCTTTTGGCAATCTAGAATGCAAAATTCTGCAATACATATTTCATTTTTCTATACACTCAGCGACACGTATTGCTGTGTATCTGACAAATAAATCTGCATGACTTAAAAACATTTCAGTTTTAAATTTTTCCTCGTTTGCTTCTATTTTAAACATTTGGCAGGATAGAAGAAATATTTTGTAATAAATTATCTAGGAACTAGATTCTTATCATATCATTTTTGTTGTGTATCCCTTCTGTTTCTCTTATATTTGATCTCAAAGACATTTTAATAACAAAGGCCATTTGATTTTTATTCCATTCAGAAATGTAAGGTTTGTAAACAAGGTAACAATGCGAAAGTTTAATATCTAAGAAACTAAAATACATTTATTCAACGAAAGCAAATTATCTTCAGCATTTTATTAGAATCTAATGTTTATGAAATGAAAACACGAGGAAAATACTAATAAATTACAAAACTACAATTTGTTTCTTTTGCTAAGAGTATTATACGGGAAAATGCATTTTCTTCAGATAATACTATTCTTTTCATAAACAGTTAATTAAAATTATATATAATTGATATTTAACAAAAATGAAATCCATTATTTTCCTAATTTTCTTTTCAGTTATTTAAAATCAAGAGAAAAGACCCCCAAATCAATGTAAAATTCTTTATGAAACTGTTTTAACTTATTATTACAAATATTGTATATATATATACATAATTTTAGTGAAATTGTGGTATCTCATCTATAATGTAAAATGAAAGCCATCAAAAATGCGAAGCTCCGCCGTAATACATTGAGGTCAAAGGCTATCTCGCCAAATTTGCGAGATAGTGCCAAGTTGGCCATGGTTTTGGTAACTAACTTTGATCGCCATACTTGGGGAGAATTTTCCAAAAAGCGCCGAACATGGCGATCATTTAGCAATATTTTAGTCCGATCCTTGCATAACTGTAACTGGTATGATCTCTATATGTAACTGTAACTGTGTCCGGCCCCATATGCAACTCTAACTGTAACTGTATATGCCTTCCAGCAATTTCGAGAAATTGAAGGTAATGGCTCACCAGCGGCCGAGCGGTAAAAAGCCGCTGAACACTGGTAGTTCGGTCCAGGGTTCGAGTCCCGCCGAACGGACTGGCTGCATGGGCGTTTTCGTGGTTTTCCCCATGTGTAACGTGGATACGAGCCAGTTTCCCTTAAAAAGACCTCCACGGGGTATCCCTCCCTTTCCATGTAGTGCCTTAGGGCGGAGCACGTAATATAAGAGAAATAAGAAAAATTGAAGGTAATGAAAATTTCAAGCAAACTTTAGGAAAACTATATAACATTGGAGAGTACATCAATTCTCAGTTTTTAGCTCAGACTTGAGTTCGGAGAATTGAGAGATCTCCATGCCATTTCGCTCTTTAGATGAGCTTTGTATAGCACTGTGTTTAACGTTCTTCGTAGTTTCAAGTGATAATTACTGATTGTGCTCTGTCATACTGAGAAGAGCTGTACGATTACTTCTATGGAAAGTTCTAGAACTGTAAAGTGTTTCTTTTGGGAGAATAAATTTAATCAAGTTGTCATCGGTTCTGTGTGCATTTAATCCATTGCTAACTCGTACGCATGAAACATTGATATTATTTTAGAGGTTACTAAAATTTAATATAGTAATTATTATATTTGTGAAATTTTTATTAAGAGTTTTTAATCAGTTTTAGAAATTTTGAATTATTTTAATAATGAGATGAATATCGAACATAAATATAAAAATGTACAGTACTAGTGTATAAAATGAAATAAAAGCTGTACAAAGTGGAAATCGTGGACTGTATGTAGGAGAAATATGTGCTGTATGATTGTAGACGTCAGTGCAAGTGGGCAGAAGCTATCTGTATACGGCTCATGTTTTATTAGGCAAATTATGAATGGATAGAAATAATTTATGTACGGGAAAATGAATGCGCTCCTCATGTTTGCAATATGTCTATATGAACACATACTACACATGATAGACATGCATTCTTGGACTTGGCTCTTTAAAGAAATACGGATTTTGTTTAGACGTCAAAAATAATTAAATACTTACTTCTAATAAAAATTCTCCAAGACCCAGTAGTTTGCAACAATACTGTATACTATATTATACGCTGAACTGATGCAATAATTTTAACATTGTACACTTTCACTGCTTGTATTATCAATTAATACAATACTTTTCAATTTCATGTATCTATATATCACTGCTTTGGAAGAAAATAGTCATAACTCAAAATTGTTCGCTTTTATCGTAACGAAAACGAAAATGTGGTACATTATTATGTGGAAGGGTGACACCCTTCAATCTTCTTGGGTTTTTTTCTCTAAACTAGTAGTTTTCGTGTTCTATCGTTTTTCTTCAAAGTAGCGATATGTATCCTTCATCTTTTTAAGTATCAGTACTGGGTTAGGTAAGAAAAATCGAACCACAGTTGTCGTTGCTAACGCATAGAGCCAAAATGTTGAAGATTTCTGTATCCTGGATATTCGAAACATGTGATCACAAGGTTTATTTCCATAAATATTGATTTCAGATATACTTCCTCACTAAGATATTTCTCAAAATGAAATACAGAATTTAATAAAAGTAGTCTCAATAATGTGATTGAAAATGTTATGTAAATATGAAACCGGATGTTTATTTTATAGTTTTTAAATTTTATTTAGAGCAAAAGTTTTCGGATTATTAAATTATTAATCGTGTTTTAAAATTTAATTGTAAAACGATCTATACTTGCAAAATTCACAGTATATTCTGGATTATTCTTTCTGATGGCACAAGTTAAAGATTTAACAGCAATGCCCATCCATTCTGTGAAGAACCGTTAATTGTTAAAATGAGCAACTTTAATTTTGCATTTTATTACTTAATTCAGGTCGAAAACATTGCTTTTTAGGTAGACGTAGGCATGGAAATATTAACCATCAGAACCGTTTCGACTGAAGTTGCCTGCGTCCTTGCGGATGTTCCACCCCTCTCGATTTTATACAAATTATACTACAAAAAGTTTCAATTGGCCAATAAAATTATTATAGATACTGAAATTGGGCAAAAAGTACTCACGAGTAAGACCTTTCAAAAAGAGAATGAGGATATTATTCACCCAATGGCATGATTTAGATTATTTTATGATCTTGATTTTTTTTCTGGTGGCGCAATAGACGTTTCTACAGATGGTTCTGAAATTGATGGGGGAGTGGGTAGCGCTGTGGTACTTTATTTTCATGGAGTGGAGATAGGCAATGTGAGAATAAAACTTAAACCAGTGAATTCGGTTTATCAAGCATAACTATACGCATTGAAAAAGGCTTTGAATTGGATTAATAAAAAATTAATAGCTCGATGTCTTATAAATATTTAAACTAATCTGCCCTACAGGCACTCGCTCAACCAGATCATAAAAATCAACTGATTAATGAAATAAAAGACTTGTTTAAAAAGACTAAATGAAAACAGATTATTAAATGTTTGTCCACTTGGGGATGGGGCTGATAATTTTGATACCAAAGATTCAAGAAATAAGACAATAGCTGAAATGAAAAACTGGATTTATACAGAATGGAATTTTTGCTGGGAGTCGTCTATTAAGAAAAAGGAGTTAATGAAAAATACAAAGTTAAACAAGAAGATGAATTAAGATACAATAACACGCCGAACAAATATTAATTTAGAAGTCTAACAACAAAAATCAGCGTTACATTTTCAAATTTTCACAGGACTAGTTTCGATGGTTTTATTGAACCATCATCCTCGGTTGCAAAAGCGCAAATGAACGAGATAAGATCAGAAAGCTTGGGCAGGAGACAAGCTACTGGCGCCATCTGTTGATGATCCAGAACTAAAACATAATTTCTTTAAAGGCTGAAGGCAAAGATGGATTGGAATTAGGGTCCTGAACTAGAACAGAAAGATTTTTTTGAATGTGAAATGCCTCTAGAAAATCCAGTTCACTGATGGAAGATGTTATTTGAATAATTTTGGCGGCAAAAAAATTGAAAGTGTGATTTTCGGAGCAACAATGTTGGTCCGAATGTCTGTGTTTCCTTTTTTCTAACATATGCCTCATGTTCCTTAACGCATATGCCTCACGTTCCCTCATGTTCCTAACATATGCCTCATGTTCCTTGTCTTATCTAATCATTATAGCTTATCTCATTCATTTGCGATTTCGCAGCTCAGGCTGATGGTTCGGTAAAATCATCGAAACTACTCCAGTGAAAATTTGAAAATATAACGCTGATTTTTATTGTTTGACTTATAAATTAAGAAGATGAATATTATACATAATGTTGACGTAAATCAGGAACTGACTTATCGTGGGCGTTTCCCGGCTTATTTTAATCGGTTCCGTCTACAGAATAATGATAAATGCTTAATATGTGACAAGTTTGGGGACGCCAGGCAGTTTGTCGATCAATGTACGCTTACTCGGAGTGCAAGAGAGAAATATAGAAAGAATTTTGAGGAAGATTTTAAAAGGAGGTATTCAAAATTGAAAGACTTTGCAAAGACAATAAGGAAAATTATAAGTACGACCAAAGACAGAATTGTAATTTGGAGCTGAGATTTTGGACTTTGTTTTTTTTCTGCCCAGTTCCATTTTTTGATCGTACGGCCGGCTTGTGCCGGCTAAGAAGACCGGGGCTGTGCTCTTATAAAGATAATGATGGAAAGCTTAATATAGTGTTAATGTATATTTTTGCTGTTTTGCCCACAAATACAGAAAACATTTTGCGTGTAATGTTTAAAAGAATAATGAATACTTTTTGCTCATGGGAGACTGCATAAAAAAGTAGATATCATATTATAAGGTATTTGCCACCAACTTCTTGGCATGCCTTTGTGTTGTAGTGGTCAGCACGCTCAGCTCGTATTCGAGAGGTTCCTGGTTCGAGTCCCAGCGAGAGCATTGCTCACTTTTCATGTCCATCCTGCTTCTAAAATACTTAATGTCGAACTAAAAAATGTGGTGGATGATGATTCTCCACCACCAGGATTTGGCGATTAGGTCCCCTATATCCCAGTCGCCTTTTAAAAGGGGAAGTATATAAGGTATTTACCCCCCACATTCTTGGCATGCCTTCGTGGTGTAGTGGTCAGCACGCTCGGCATGTATTCGAGAGGTCCGTGTGGATTGCTCATTTTTCATGTCTTCTTCTTCCAAATAAAACCTGATGTCTCTATAATATATTAATTTTATGCAAGGAATTTCCACAAGCCTTTTTCCTGAGTATCGCAGATTTCTCATCTACACTCATAAAAATACTTTCATAACGTATTTTCCCTTTTTTAATAAATTTAAAAAATACATATTTAGTACTAATATTAAAATTTGCGCAAAAAAGATGACACAATAACATGCCACTGTTTCAATCATATAATATAAATTTAAATCATATTTCAATGGATTTTTTGCCAATTCTTTTTGTTTATGACATTGTATATAAACTTGATAAAAGACATAATGTCAAAAGAAAATGGGCTCTAGATATCAAAAAAAAAAAATTAAAAGCCTAGAATATCTTGAATTTCTATTTCTAAAATGTTTCCTTCCCTCGCTAGTCGGAGGAACTACTTGAAAAACTATCTTTATAGCTGAACTTTTCGAAGAAAGTGTATAGAGTTTCTTAGCGAGAAGAAAGTATTTTTCAAAAGAAATTAAGTTATTGTTTCCGTTTATATTAAGAAATGCGTTTTATATCCTTTTGCTGAAGGGGAAGAATTTTTTTTTGAAATATTTATAGGTACTGCCAGAAGTAAGTTATCTAACAGAAAAAGACATTAATAACTCAAGCTTGTAAAATTTAATTAATGAAAACTTTTATAAGGTTATGGCGTATTTATAGTTTTCTGGAATGTTGAACCTGAAAATATCCTTTACTCTCGAATTTTATTCGGTTTGTGCTTGTCCTTTCTTGATTAGTAGAAAAAACGATTCAAATGAAGAGAAATATATACAATTGAATTCAAATACTTGATATAAATAGAAGGACTGCATATATTTACAGAAAATGGAAGACATTAGTAGCAATATCTCACGTATGCCTCAGGCTCACCACCGATCGAACGGTAAATTCTCTGAATACTGGTAGTTCAATATGTGTTTTAATTTCAGTTGAACGGGCTAGCTAAATGAGCGTTTTTGTGGTTTTACGTGAATACAAGCCAATTTCCTTAAGTGTTCTCCACGAAAGCATTTTTTTCCTTAAGCAGATAGCCCTCGCCTACTCAAATAAACTAAACGAAGCTTAATGTGCACCTTGTCACATTTCATTCAATTTTTTTTTAAAATTTATTTTAATCAACAGTCATATATAACCTTAAAGGTGGATAATCATACTATTAAAATACATACTTTTGCATTTTTTATCATTGGCTGGTGTTCAAACATGGAATAGAGAGAAACGTCATTTCTTTCTTCACTACATTTATCAACTTCTGTTATTGATTAATGCTCACTTGTCTGACATATATTTAGCACAAGCCCACAAAATTCCTAGTGACAAAGAGCGCAAAATACGTCTGTCGTTGGCAACAGCCTTGAGCACCTTACAGGTGATAGTGTGATGTGGCTCACTTCCGCCCCCAAATTTCATGGAGAATGCCCCGGGGGGACGAGTCCGAGAGTCTCCTACCTCTCTCCCCTTCCACCAAACC
>KK120990.1:68929-89556 GCA_000611955.2 Stegodyphus mimosarum | reverse complement strand
CGCCAATCTCTCTAGAGGACTTTTGGCTCGCAGCGTATTTACAGTGCCCCATGCTGCAAGGACACTATACATTTACAAACATCTATGCCCTCCCCGGGATTCAAACCCGGGCCCCTTGACACGGCAGTCAGCAACGCTAACCACTATACCAATTGAGTGGCTTTATCAATGTAAATGACGCCATGTAAGCCAAGCATTTACATACAGATATTTTTCAGATGAATACATGATCGTAAAATATAGATTATATTATTTTTCCAGTTATCAATGGGAATTAGTTTCATGAATTCATCTACTATATAGATTTTAAGCATTAGCATCGCACTGTTCTGTGAATCAACACAGTTTTTTTTATTTGAAATCCTCAGTATCTCAAATGAGAATTCCAATTAAAAAGGCAATATCTGTAATCTATTTTCTCCCTCCTTTATGTGTGCTTTCGTGGTGTAGTTAGAAGCACATTCGGCTGGCAATTGGCAGGACCAGTTTTCAAATCCCGGCAAGGTTGCTGCACATTTTTCATGTTTCCTGCTTCGAATAACCTAATGGCTCTGCATTGGCGTCCGAAGTTAAACGATGATGGACGATAATTTGTCACCTTCAGAACTTGGCGGTTGAGCTCCCATTTCATCAGTCACTCTTTAAGTGGGGAAGAATGTGAAGTTTTTCTCACTCCTTACCGCACGCCTTCGTGGCACGTTCGGCTATCAATGTCTGGAGTTCGAAACCTGAGCAGGGCATTGCATATTTTTCACGTCTCCTGTCTCAAATAAAATATGCTTAATAGACTAAATAATAAAATTCAAATTTCGAATATACGGTTATGATAATTAATCTTGAAAATAATAACTTTTCTACTTAACCCGTAAATGCCAAAGTCGTGAACTATTCTTGGAAAGAAACTCACGGATTCCTAATTTTCATCTATGTGACGGAAATAATTCATTTTAAAGAGAATATCAGAGTGTGCTTTAAGGCGATACAACAGAACATGGTAAAAATAGAAAGCAGTGATTTTTAACAAATGGGCATGGTGAATAGTTTAAGCGGAAGAAGCAAGATTTGGGGTGTAGAAGGAAGGTTATGAAGGCTCACATCACTAATTTTGATTGATGGCAGCTGTTGCAGCGACGGTATGTGAATGTAGATTTGAGTCATCTACTACAGTCCAAATATTTCTCCCTATGTTTGGATACATTACGAACGCTTTAAGAGAGCAATGATATTTGACTGATGCCTAGGTTAAAAAAAGCAATGCATTCATGCCTTTAGTCTTACCCTAAACAGTTGTCTGTGACTAAAGCAGAAGATTAAGCAGTTGGATGGGGTTTATGTAGTCAAATGAAACATCCGTCTGTTGAAGAAATAAAGAAGCATTTCATACCATTTCTGACTATCACTGAATTATTTGTCTCCTAATTTGCAGTTTGTATTTTTCGTATATCTAAAATTACATAAACTTTTATAAAGGTAAATAATTTGAATACCATCTTAACAATTTATGTGGAGAGAGACACAGGACTATGGTTCATAGGCACTTTTCATAGTCACTGAAATTGAAAATATTGAAATTAATAAACTATCTATTTCCATTTTGTAACTATTAATTTAATGAAAAATTAAAAATAAGACTAGAAAATTATCAATTAGGCGTTATAATTGCTGTCTAATGCAATTCAGATCAAATATAAATCGGGGTTAAATCTTTCGAATCCTTTATATAGCAGGAAAATCAAAGCATTAAATAAAATTTTTAAATTAAAAATCAAAATATTAATTTTTTAAATTAAAAATCTTTTTTTAATTTTTGTGAAGTGTACTTTACAAAATATTAGAGGGATAACTCATTCATATTACATGTTATTATTTTTCAATAAAACTATATCAGTTTTTTAATTAATGCTCAGAACTTCTCAAATTGAATTTTAAAATATATTTGCAATCGATCTAGGAAATCTTTTAGCTAGAAACAAATTTAACAGAATCATGATCATTTATTAAATAAATAACCATAAAACTAACTTGCTTACAAGGCTTCTAATGGTTAGCTATTTAAAACTAATATATATTTAAAACTATAACATTTATGTTCCACGATATATATTGCTAACGTTCTGTAGACTGTTAAAAATGCTCTTCGTATTAATTAGACTGCCAAGTTTAGAATTTTCGTACATGACTCGTTAGTTCTACCTGAATTTTCGTGCCGAGAAACATACACAAATAGTATAAACCAATATAGCAATCATAAAGCATTGCAAAGACCTTACAGATTTGTATACAACATTATCTAGGGGCAAACACATTTAGTACTTATCAATAGTTGCTCTTTTTTACAGAGTTCAAGGATAAAAATATTTTCATATACAACACACTTTTTTCAATATGAATCATAGTTTCATTATTTATAGACCTTTTAGTGTAGTTTCGTGAAGCCTTTTCTACACTGTTGACGTAGAAACTACATTTTAAGGAACTGAAAGTTATTTATAGCAGAACTAAGTAGCTGACATTAATATGTGTATTTTCTAAACCAGAAGTTGCAAATACTACTGATATTTCTATTATTCGTGGATGACGTATTCTTGGACTATCAATTCCAAAACTTAGGTACGCCTCATTACTCATACCACACCAATATCGTGAAATGCGGTCTGCCGTCAGTTATTGATTAATGTCCGATATTTGGAATGTATTATAGTAGTATTATATACTAATTTGCCTATCACGATGATAACAAGATGTCTTCCATCTATGTTATATAGGTATATGCTAGTAATGCATAGTATCGTTGTTCCGATAATTTATGCTTTAGTACAATCTGCATAAATGATGCAAGGTTATATTGAAAAATATCATAAAACAGTTATAGCCTATTTTAGAAAGCCACAGGATTTCAATAATAATCCTGAGGCTAAAGTTAATTTGGTTTATTAAGCTGTTAAGCAAATAACATGCACAAATTTGTTTTTGCTATACGATTTTTTAAATCAGTTTCAAACTGTATGAGTTAATTAGTGCACGCGGATCTATATGGTGTAACTATACAGGGGGCTTAGTTGTACCATACAAGGCCTTTTTTTGTTTTTATTATTTGCCATTCTCAAGAATTAAAAAAATTTGATTTTTACATTTTCGTATTTAATTTCAGAAACATAACTTTCAATTTTAATTAGATTAGTTATGATTTTTTTAAAAACGTCTTCCCCTCTTCTGAAGAGAACATGTTTAAAGCTATCTTCATTAACCTTTTATTTCATTAACTTTTTGTTTGTTTTGTAATTCATTTTATTATAATTATTTATGAAAATGATTTATGGCCTTAATATTAGGCGAACTAAACTTTTACTACTTTTATTCTTTTTTTATCACTTTAGGTTATTTTATATGATTTTATATTATATATATATATATATAGAAAAATAAAGAATATGTAAAAGATTAAATTAACAACGCAGATGCCCCTTCTCAATTCTAAAAATAGTATTCATCCTGAACATAACGTACTTGCTTTCAGCGCTTTGGCCTGGCTATATTGCTGACTGTCTACTGCTTCTATCTTACTGAAAATTAATCAAAAATCTAAGCTCTTTGGAATAGGCACATTTGTTGTGCCAACTTGACTGTGGCCACAACATGTTTGCTGCAATAAAAAATGAAGATTTAATCTGCCTTCGCCTCCAATTTTCTATTCATTATAGATCAACACTTCTACTCCATCAAAATTCCGGCTGGTCATTACTTCTGAGTTTGTTTATATCTCATAGATATATATATATACACACATGTATATATAACGTAACCAAAACTGTGTGCAATTTATGAAAGCAGTTGTGGGAAAGACAGAAGCTTTTCATGTCGCAACTGTTAGGAGATACAAGAAAGAAGATGCCGGGCCGCAAATGAGAAAAACCTGTTTACTTTGATATGCCTCCAAAACTGCAGAGTTACTGGAAGGTCTGAGAAGTACGCCTTTAAGGAATACATGAAAAACATAGATTTGCGATATTATGTTTTGATATTTGATCATAAACTACCACATTCATTCTACTGAGGAAAACTAAACATTGCTGAAAACCTAAGTTTTATCAAAAGATGTCATGATACAGAATCTGCCAAACAAATTACTTTGGAGAACTCACGAAAGAATGGATGGAGTGTGTCTGGGAATGTTGACATTGAACTCTTCTATGACAAACTCGTAGTATTTGTTTGGGATCTGCCGAAGGAACATACCGTAAAGAGATCGAAGAAAATTTTGTCTTATAGGCAGCTCGTATTGTTGGACTTTACAGGAGGCACGAAGAGGCAGCTTCATTCCCTTGATGCGTCCACACCCATAGCAAGCTATTCATACTTAATGTTGGCAAGTGGTAAGTCTTCATGGAGAATTTCCCATATACTGCTGAAATTAAACAGCTCATGAAGAAAAATGAATTAGAGGAAATCCTCATGTTCTCCCTGGCAATATTCCGAATCCTTTACTGTGCATGCGACGCTTAGTGTAATTAGCTAAAAACGGTAAGTTACTGAGCTTTAGAATATTATGCATTCACCCTACAGCTTCAGAAGTCTTGCATTATGATTATCAGTTACGTTTAAAAGAACATAAGCCTTAAATGTTCGAAGCCTGGAAATAAAACTAAAACTGGGAATAAACAAATCGCTTGTAGAGAGCAGTCGTTTAATATTTAAGAATGACTGCCGGAGAAATATATCTGCTGGAACATACCGCACTTTGTCACAGAACGATGCGAGCGAGAACGAGTCTGATTTTTCTGTATTGCATCCTTCTACCGATTGTGAAATTTTTGGCAACGATATCGAATGACAGAGGGATTGAAAGTATACGAGGTATAACTTCTTAAGTAGAAAATGGTGGATGTAAATGTTAAAGGAACTATTGTTAATGATAAATGCACCAGGAATGTAACAATATTATACGGTGCATTTCTAATAAAGTACCGGTTTTAATGTACATGTGCCCTTTAAACTGAAAAAAGAGTTTCTTCGAAAGTTGAGAGAGTAATTAAAATGCGTGTAATATTCGATGGCAGTTTGGATTTGAAGCTATGTGATAGCTGCTTTTTATCATCAATGAATGTTATCATGAAAGGAATTAAGACAGTACCTAATTTTTTAAGTAGTGGAATAAAATTATTTGGATGAATCTAGCAACATAAATTTATGAAATAACTAAAACAATTCTAAGATTCCTGTACTGGTAATCTGCTGAAGAATTTTATAATGGTGTTCTTATTAATTAAGCATTTAAATTAATTTTACCTTAGAGACTAAGAACGCTTCCCTGAAGCTCTTAAATATTATAATACATTGTTCAGCGCTAAGAAGACGAAAAGCAGAAGTAAACGAATAAAGTAAAACAAAAGTGTTTAAGCCAGGTGAATAACATTGCTGTCCAAAAGATCATTAATTTTAAGAAAGCAAGAACGAAAGAACTTTCATTTAATCCTTTCAACATCCAAAGAGGAGGTGAAACGTTTCAAAATAAGCGCATGGGAAAGAATTAATGATGTTACATATTAAATTATTGAATTCTTTGCTCGTAGTTTACAGGCATATTTTCCGGCAATTTTATTATTATTTAATGCTGCGTGAAGAACTTCAAAGGACATTATATGGTGCCTGAACGTTTAGATTAAAATATTTTTTACCTGCCTTTCTAGATATTATCCTTGGAATGAATAAGGCGAAACTTTTATAGATTAGTAAAATATTTGAAATAACGCATTTGTACGCTGCAAAAATAAATTCTCTGTGAATACGATTTGAAATACGATTCTATCTTAATCCTGTTTGTAGTAATCTCTCAGATACTTGAAAAGTCTTTATATTTTATTTCTAATGAAATTTGTAACATTTTTATTTCTTGAGAATGATGTCTCTAAAGTAAATAAAGATGTTAGAAGAAAAACTTGTTATCGCTTTTGACGACTGAAAATTAAAAAAAAATCGTTTAAATTTTACTTCTCGATTTTACGCATTAAAGACTTGATTTTCCTTTTCATATGATAAGCAATGTTTTGAATGAGCAATGTACACTGCGCGAAAAAAAGGACGGTTCTACATCCCTCGTTCTACTGAGCCCATTGGCGAAATTCATTTAGCGTTTTTCATGTCTCAAAAGCGCGACTTAGGATATATATTAAATTTATATATAGCTTTGTTCTAACATAGGTATTTGGACACAAAATGGGTCTTTTTCTGGAATAAAATACTATATGTTTTCCATATTTCGATTCTATGACTAAAATTATGCTTAGATATCAAATTTTGTAAAATTTGGTGCGAAATTGACGGAGAAATTCAAAAATTTAACTTGGCGAATTTTTTTCACTTTGGGTAAAGAATAATTCACTTGGCCAACTTCTTAATATATGGTAACCTACGTAGACTATTTTTTAAGTAAGGCCCTTGGACAGCCAAGAGTTCAGGGCCGCTTTCACTTCTTCGTTGTACCTGAAGCGCTTCCCGCCAAGACGCTGTTTGAGGTACCGGAAAAGGTGAAAATCGCTGGGAACAAAGTCGGGGCTGTACGGTGTATGGTACAAAACTTTCCAGCCAAAAGATTCAATTAAGTCCTGAGTCGTTCGAGAAGTGTAAGGCCTTGCGTTTTCGTGGAGGAGCAAAATTCTTTTTGACAGCATGCCGCGCAGTTTGTTTTGCCATGGTCTTCGGAGCTTCTGTAGAATTGCGCAGTAGGCACCTGAGTTGATCGTCGTTCTTTGCGGCATAAAGCCCACCAGAAAAACACCGCGCCGGTTCCAGAACACTATTGCCATAAGCTTGCGCTTTGACAGCGTTTGTTTGGCTTTGAACTTGACGGGAGAGGATGTGTGTTGCCATTCCATCGACTGTTGCTTGGATACAGGGTTGATATGGGATACTCATGTTTCATCACCAGTAATGATTTGACTTAACATGTCTTCCTCGTAACGAATCAAAACGTCCAAATAACTGGCAAGCTGTGAGGAGTCTGGGTACCTACCAAGAACACAATTCCTTAACGTTTAGGTTTGCAGTCAACATTTTGTACTCCACCGGCCGAGAAACGTGGGTACGTGCCAATGAAGAGTGGTTATCACGAATCTCTTGTTCTCACGAAATTTTGTTTCAACTGCATGCACCAAATCATCAGTGGTTATAGGGCCGGCCTGACCGTTCTTTATCATAGACGTTTGCACGCCCATCTTTAAGCTTCCTGACCCATTTTCGGACTTTACTATCATTCTACTATCATTCATTGCTTCATTGCCATACATTTCTGTTATCTAAGGATAAATGTTTGCAGCCAACATGTTTTCCGCAGTCAAAAACGGCTAACAGACCGTATCTCACACGTGGCGGGCGATTCAATCACCTTAAACATTTTGAAGACGCTCAGCGAAGCTTAGACGACTGCTAAAAAGCTGAAACTGGCACGAGTTTGTTCGCAAAGTATGCTGGTTAGTGGCGCAGCGACTCGCTGCGGCGTACCAGCGAACTAGGGAACTATACGCGCCAACGGACCTTACTTGAAAAACAGCTCTCGTATTTCCCTGTACCTTCCACTGTGGAGGAGCAGAAAAAAGTTACATCGTTCCTACCTTTTTACATTGTGCAAGACCGGAAGAAAAGTCATATCGTTCCTACTTTCAAATAATTTTAGCAAAGTGCGTAAACCACATTAGATGTTGTTATCGCTTTAAAAAAAATGCCAAAATTTCAAAACGCACCAACATATAAATTCACATATATCTTCCAAAATTTTGAATAAAAAGCTCTAATTGTTTGCAGGTTACTTAGAAATACATCTGCTTTAAGTTGATGGTAAAACTTTTATAGGTTACAGTTTAACATTTTTTTCCAAAAATTTATAAAAATTATTTAAAAATAAAAATTTAAAAAGTAAATCATAAAAAATGTGTCAATTTTATTTGGAGTGAACCTAAATTTTGAACTGTGAAGGAAGGAATCAAGTATCTGTAGTATAAAAAAGAGATATTAATGAGTACATACCAAATTGAATTAACATTGAGAAGCTAAAATTTCAAGAGGTAATTTTTTAAAAACTACTCGTGCGATTTTTACAAAACTTTTCAGTTTAGCTTAATTTGCGTCGTAGAATCGAAATATAAAAAAAAACGGCATGTCATTTTAGAAAAAGTCCGATTTTGTGTCAAAATACCTACATTAGAACAATGCTATGTATAAATCTAATACATATCCTAAATCGCGCTTTCGAGACATGAAAAACGCAATTTGAATTTCATCAATCGGCCCATTAGAACGGGAGATATAGAACTGTTCCATTTATTTTATTTTTTTGCGCAGTGTACCTGAAATAGAGTCTATGGAGTAATAAAATGCTTGATTTAATTTTGTAGTTTATTTCAGCAAATTTGAAAACTGGCCTAAAAAAAGCTCATTGCGTTTTTTAAAATTCGTTTTAACTCGTCTCGTTCGTTTTAACTCTCTCGTTCTAACTCATTATATTTAAATTTTTCTAAACATCTTTGTACATTATTTTAAGTTAGTAATTGATTTATTATAATGAGAAAACTGTATAATGTTTTCACTCGTTTTTAGAAAATTTTCTCGGCTTTCCCTTCCACAAGTTCGAAATCATGAAATGTTTAAAGTAACCTTTTTTAAATGCTTTTCAAGTGGGGATCCCTATTATAAATTAGAATATTCTGTGGACCATTTTACTGTTACCCCTTCAAAAGCGGTTTCTTAGCTCATATGACTGTTGTTATACTTAATCTTTTAAAACAGAGAATTAATTAAAATTCATTTAATTTTATACTGATATTAAGTAAGTATATTAACAGAAGAAAACTTATATTTTATGTTTTAAAACTCATTTTATTAAACTTAATTAGTCTGTTTAAAGGTTTTTTTAAACAAACTAAAATTTGTTTAGATAGTCTTAATCTATTTAATTAAAAACAAAATAAATGTTGGTACTCACATTGCTGATTCTTGTTTAACTGTTTTATATTTGGATATATGCTGACAAGAAGCAGCACAGCCATATTGCTTTAAATCCCTCTTTTGTTGTTAAAACGAGAGTTTATATTCGTCTGTGGGATAACCGGTAATAAATTTCATAAAACATTAGCCTTGACTGAAAAAGTGATAGACGATCACCATGTATAATTTCCAGACTCTGAAATTTTCAACTGTAGTGCACTGTAGTATACAACTATATTGCGCAGTTAATTTGATGTTTATTTTGTGGTCTTTTTTGGAAATCTAGGAGGAACACAATCCTAGGTTTAGAGGATCTCTTGTGTTCCGCGGACTACAAATTAAGGAAGACCGGCTTATATTATTTCCTTTACATATTTCTACTAGGTAATTAATTAATGGGTTTTTATGCTGCTTCCATGAGTTTAAGCGTATTGGGTATTTGTCGAGTAATATTCGTGAAATCAGGAATATAGCTACAGGTTTGAAATACACAAAATTAAGACAAAATTAGGAGATGGAATGAAATTAAGAGATGAATGGTGGACAAAATGAAGAGATGGAACACTTTTACCAAATATCTCGAGAAATACTGGATAGAAGTAAATGAAATTAGGTATGAATATAGCTTAATGTATGACAATAATGTGCACAAAACAATAGTGAATATGTCATTCGTTAGCATGAATTATGGCCAAAAGTCCAATATCGTCCAAACTTGAGTTTGAAAGATGGCAGTGAAAATGTGGCGAATATGAAGTGTGGTCGACTCTGTGGTCGAGAGTTCAGGAGGGTATGTGGAAGTCGCACCAACTCCTCCACCGGAGTAGTTTTTAACTCCTGAATGGTTCAGGGTGGGGCTAGCGTATTGCAATACTCCTCCCAAGAGCATCCTAAGCATATTCAATAGGATTAAGTTCATGTGTGGTCGTGCATAGTCATCCATAAAGATGGAACTCAGGGCCAACAGTAACTCTGAAAAGTCGCACATAGGCTTTAGGATCTCCTGCCTGTATCTCTGGACATTCAGGGAACCATCGTTAAACGCATGGAGCTGTGTGCGGGTATATTGTAGGATCTTCACCTATACCATCACTCCTCCGCTATCATAATGATCCCTTTCCATGATGCTGTTGGGTAGGTATCGAGTTTCAGTTCCCTTAATATCAAAAATCGCTGAGAATCAGGTTGTATACTGAATCTGAACTCATCCATGAAGAGAAAATTAGCCCATTGAAGCTGTGTCCAGTGCAGGTGTTGTATGCATCATTGGGTAAACGTTCGTTTTGTCGGAATGAGGAGTGGGATGCAAATAGCGGTGTTTCTGGCATACAGTCCTGTCTCATAAAGCCTTCTGGCAGTTGTCTTCCGTGAAGTTGATGTTGATATTCTTGTGACAGTAGCGAGGTCGTAAGGCATAGACATCCTCTGGCGCTTGGCTGAAAGTACCAAATACCGGTTGTCATTTGTCGTTGTGGCTTTCGGGCGACCTTGTCCTGGTCTTCTGGATACTGACCTGTTGTTTTTAAAATGATTCCACAAATTAGAGATGAAACTTGGTGTTACATCCAGTTCTCTTTCGACCCGAGCTTCAGAATTCCCTTCCTTAAGCCTGCCTACGATTCCACATCTCATAACTTTATCTAAGGGATAATGTGTACTCATTTCACATAACAAAAAGCAAAAAACAACTAGATTATTCAAGAGAGACAATTAAAGTCGCTACTGTGATGCAGAGCGGAATAAGCTGAGCTGCTGGAAGCTGACTTTTATACCTCCTGCCAGCGTAGCGTCGCCCAGTGGAATTCATTAACTCATCTGAGTGACACCAGCATCATAGTGATATTATAGGGTAACCAATTGTAAAAATGTTTTGTGGCATTTTAGGAGACATGTGGGAAAATGTTTTCCATCGCTTAATTTTGTCCAACAGTATATATCTAGCGATCTACATTAATTGTGAAGAAAAATTGGTGAATATAGTACTTGCAAAGGATATTTCTTGTAATATATTACTTGCAAAGGATTTATATTTTTGTTTTTCATTAGATGTAAGAATCATGTACCCTAGCTTACGTTATATCCAAGGTAATGCTAATTATCAGTAAGAAGTTAAGTTGCAACTTGGCCGGCTGCATAGCAGAATGATTGTGAGATTAGAGAAGATTTTAAGGAAGTCGTCAGAGGCGGAAAATTCTAAGAAATGACTGATAACAGTGGGAAAACACCTAAAGCAGAAAATCTCCAGAAAATTTCATTTTATTGACACTAACTTATAGATACAATATTATTGTTTACTTGTGTATACCCTCTATTTGCGAAACGTTTCTTGAAAATTGCAGCCAAGTATTAAAGGCATAAAAAGTTAAATTTAATCATTTTCTGCATTGTGGTTTGGTTCTTTTCGATGGAAATTCACGTTATCGGAAACTTCCAAACTTCACTTTTATATTCGTATTTATATCTTTACTACCACTAAATAAAAACAAAATTATTATATACTCCTATCAGATATCTACAAGAGTCACTCAATTCCTCACTGCAAATAGCACGCACCCAGCACCTGCTCAAAAATTTTTCGAATGTTTCTACATATACAAAAGTATATCAATTTATAATTTCATGACTGCCTTCCTGTATGACTTTGCCACATAGACCATTCTTTCGCCTAAGGGCGCGGTGCTAAGCACCTCTGATTTATCTAAACAAAAGTGAGCGGCCTCCGGCCTTACTTGATATATAGGTTAAAACTCATTAGTAGTTGACACCTTGAACCGAAAGTACTATCTTGATCTTGAATACTAATACATTTTGTTCTCAACTATTCTCTCACACATGCACACAGCGTCCTTGCCAGCCAGCATATAAGCATATCGTACAGCGCAGCGCACATGGGGTAAATATCGTCCTTGTAACTGGATATATTTTCGGATGAAATCACTGATTCTATATCTGAGAACGAATGTATTAGCGTAATGACGTTTAGGCGGGATTTCTATGGTGCTGATGACATGTACGAGTGACATCCTGTGACGCGTGAAAATTCCTGCCCCCTTTATTTTTCTTTCAATAAAGTGACAAAAAACGTACAGACAGCTTTCTGCAAATATTTCACTGTATAATTATAGATACTATTATTATCTGGAGCTATCTTAAGTGCTTAAAGATGATATAAATAGCTGGGCTCGTGAATTTACTGTAAAAACCTAGATTACAATGCAAAGCGATTGTCTACACGTAAACTTTAATTTTATTACATTCTGTTCCTTTCACACTGCACGAAATATTTCCCCTTTGTAACTAAATGTATTATTTTCATGTTAAGAGCATCCCCTTTTAAAAATACATAGATTTTGTTTTATTCTTTAATGTAAAGATAAAGCAGATGATGTTCATTTTGTTTCGTTTTTAATATTTGATTTAATTACTTGTACGAAAAAATTCAAGCAACAGATTTTTAATGAGTATGGCTGCAATATGCGGTAGATGTGGAAGTTTTGCTGAAATGCTGTTTGCTGTTTGCGAAAACTGAGTTGTCTCATGCTTTCGGAATTTGCCTCTACAACAAATGGATTTATAATGAACATGAAATAATGAAAACATCTTTAATATGAAATGTCTTAAACCAAGGATTCACTTTTTTAAAACATCTACAAGCTACATTAATACACATTTTCGGAAATTAGCATACTGGAAGAAGTTATGATTAGTCTCTTAAAATAACACTTTGCTTCTTTTACATTAAATTCACCACACTACAGTGTCACGAGGAATGTAATCTCACGGTAAAAGATATACGACGCATTTCATTAATGAGAATAGTCTTTTCAGTGGTGCTGTCAAAATGTAAACGAACGGCATGAAGATGTATTCTTGAACCCAGGCAATACCAGGGCGTTCCCAAGCATAAGCTAAATAATCTCATGGGAAGGCATAACCAATAATGAGGATGGTTTTTTCCCTATACGAGCTACGATACTTCGATACAAATATCATTAGTCTGGGTTTCTGTTGCCGGGCAATTATTTCTCATAATTTCATTGTGTTCCCTAAGCCTGGGAATGTGGACTATCTGAGAAATTTCGAATGGGATGAACGTGAGGGACTATAAGATAAAGGCACATAAGCGAGTGAAATTGAGTAGACTGAAACTGAGTTCTATTCGCGCTGCGCGGTACGGAATGCTTATATGCTGCTGGTCGTGCTCTCCTTAGTTTTCGCTCCACCACCAGTCCTCACGAACGGTTTTCCAAGCTCTATGCGCCATTTTTCCCATAAGCCTTTCGTTTTTCCACGAAGAAAAAGTTCTTGTAAGACCTTTTCGCTTAAAGGAAACTTTAGATGTATTTTCATCATTTTTTTTTAAATTAGTGTTACCTTAATTTAGTTTAAATACAGAAAAAAAAATGGCAAATAAAACTATTATCTGTATATATAAAGAAGAAGGTCTGTGTGTTTGTCTTCTAATAACTCAGTCACTACTATAGCTATTGTTACCAAACTTTCTGCAATTCTTTTCTGGGTCCAGGAAAAGATCGACGTCCACTTTTTTTCAAACAAAAATAGCTAAAATCAGAGATATTAAGAGGACTCGTACACCTTAAAACCCTTAAGATCTTCGATTTTGTTACTGTTGCAAGAATTGGGATTAACGTATTTATTTTAAAAGCAATTACTTCCAACGTTTTACAGTTTACTACATAATATATTTGCTTTTGGGAATTACTAACCAGAACGTTTGTGTTGCCGCAAATATTTCTATAACTTAATCTCCTTTGTGACAAAAGTTGTTATACGTTCACGTCATGTTTCTACCTTGCGCGCACAGTTTAAAACGTTCTGTTGCATAATTTTATTCTATATTTAATATATAGCTTTTATAACATTTGAAAACTACTGTGAACCAAAAATCCTAAGAATTTAATGTTAAATTCTTATTTTACTTGGAATTGAGTTTATAAAATGCATTTTATTAAAAAACATCTGTAATGTTTTCATGCATAAAATGTTTTAATATCAAAATAATTATCAGATTTGTGTTTCAGTTAGAAGATAGTGCCCACGTAAAGAATTCCATATAATTTCAAGTTGTAATAATTCAAGCCATTTTTAACATATCATGCGAAACATGACGTCAGGGCATAAAAATTTTGTCACAAAGCAGATTAAATTATAAAAAGTATTTGTGGCAACACAAAATTTCTGGTTACTAGTTCCCAAAGCAGCTATGTTATGTAGTCATCTATAAAAAGTTAGAAGTAACTTCTTTTAAAATAAATACGTTATCCCAGTTCTTGCAACAGTAACATATTCGAAGATCTTAAGGGTTTTAAGATGTACAAGCTCCCTTAATTAAAAACTTAGAAAAACGATGATTTTATCCTCATTTTCCTGTGAGGTAACAGTCTCGCAAGCTGGAGATGAAAATCTGTTTTATTTCGAAAGTTGTCGCCACTGCTCGCTTTCAGATTTTAGAGTTTGTTAATAAACAATTTCTAAGTTTTACAATGAAATAAAAATAGCATTGCCAAACATTAAACACATTATTCCCGAATCCATAAATACTTGAGAAGCTATTTCGAGTTTCCCATCTTCGTACGACTCTACTCAGCCGAAATATTAATTAAAAACTCTGAAAGCGCTCATTTTTCCGAGTGGTAACAGTCTCGCGCGTTGGAGAAAAAAATGCTTCATTTCGAAAAGTTTTGCTACTACTCGCTTTCAAATAGTAGAGTTTGTTAATCAAAAATTTGTAAGTGTTACAAAATCTCTACATATAAAGAGAAATGTCTGTTTCTGTATTTGTTTGTTTGTTTGTTCGCGTTATGGATTTCTGATCAATTATGATCAATTTTTTGCCACATTTAATCGACTAAAATTGAATATAGGTGAAGTATTGGATGGAACTTGAGCATTTACGACCATGTGATTAGAAAGACGAAAATCATTAAAAACTGAGTGCCATTGTTGCTGATGTAATGAGAGAGAATTAGCTTATTTTTCTACGGAAATTTCTTTATGTGGATTCCATATCGCATCAGACTGAAAAATGTATGACTATGAATCGTATATTTTGCATCATTATTACAGAAGGATTACAGCGGTATCGTTAGATGCATTACTCTCATTCTAACTTAACTGGCATCGGGTACTTCCGCTAGTCATAAAAGAAAATGAGCATATTTATTTAAATATTTTAAAATGTGTATATTCCAGTACCCATATACTGTGAAGAAGTAATTTCTTAATTCCTTTTGTAAGGTGATATTATCTTATAGTAAAAGGGACAAAAACTGGTACTTATAATTAATTTATCGAAAGAAATATTATTTGCACCTTAAAAAAGAATACTGTCTTGCTGGATAGAAACAGAAAAAGACATCTGTTGAATACATATTTAGCTAATGGATATAAAGTAGTTCACAAACTAGTCAAAAAAATGGGATACCAAATAATACTTAATGTTTTTCTGTATTGTCTTCTTGCCAAATAAATCTTACAAATGTGAATTTTCTCACGAAATATGCAACTCTTTGCGAAATGTGCAGATGTAACCGATCTTTTAAATTATATCTAAATGATAATGTTTATAACATACCTTAATGTTATAAATGCGTTTTATTAAACTGCGTGTCCTAGGTCCCCGTTTAAAGAGCTGCTGTCCTTTAGTTTGAATTTACCTCTACGCGGCAACTAAAAGCAGAGTTGTTGAAACTTGCAGAATATTTCCTAAGATATATAAGCTTTGTGTAACAATTCATCATGTAGAGTTCCACATTGTGATTGCTTTGGGCACATCACGCAAATATGTGCTCGCGATTATTAACTTACTGACCACGACTTAGTGCGCCGCATGTAGCGTGTCAGGGCAATTCATTATCTTCCAAATGCTGGTGAGTCAGAATGGGCTGCATTGTGCATTCCTATGATTCATCTTCAACGTTTATATTAAATGTGGAAATATTTCGATGGCAATAGTTTAGTTGTGTGTTTTTGAGGAATTTTAAGTTTAGATTTTCATTCTAGACATTAAATCGTGCCTTCTGTCCCGTCTCCGATAAGCTGCACTTTCGTGTTGTTTATTTTAGCACACGCAAATATAGTTGTTTATTTACTTATAATATTAATAAACCACTGCTATATTTGTGAGTTTTATTTACGTTTTGAGAAACTATTAAGTTGTTTGGAATTTTATTTAATTATGTATAAGAAAAATATTGTATAAATTGTAACCATTGTTTCTAAGGATGTGTTATTTTACTTTTTATCTTATCTGACTCCAGATCAGAAGGTTGTGTGTTCAAATCACGTCCGGGTCACCAAAAAAAAATGTTTGCGTGCGTATGTGTTCGTAATAGATTGAATGCACAAGTCCGATAAAAAAAGTTAGTAAAGTTTTTTCTAATCACAAGAAATATAATAAAACGCTAGATTATTCGTCAAATATATTCGTACAATAAAACGCTAGATTATTCGTCAAATATATTCGTACAATATCACGCAATATAAAGAGTAGCTACATTTTAACCTCTAAAATGTTAAATAGAGCGCAATCCAAAGCGCAAAGAAAACTAATCCGATCACGAATTTATAGCAGCTAAGTAAACAACAACAGCTCGCTTAAACAGCTACTGAGCTGAGATGTTTTTCTCCGGCTTTTATAGATTTTTCAATCGGCCGCGCGAGACAATTCTAGTAATTTCTCGAAAGCAAAAGAAAAAAAAAGAAGCAGAATTACGGTTACGGCTAGTCAATTACATTTATTCAAATCAAAAAAATAAAGTGTGCAGATAAACTTTTATTCAATGTTAAATGCACGTGCTCTTGTATTTTTACTTTTCCGGCGTAGCTTTCTCTTAAAATAAGTCATGCGCTGCTTTTCACTGAGAAATAAAACAATTTTAATTATAATTCTATTAAAAATATATAACTAAATGCAAAATTCGTAACAATATCTAAAAACAATTCATGCTTGTACACGTATATTTCGGAATACTTAGATATATTATTTCATTATGAAAGTATGCGTAATATTTTTATATAATAGTCGTAGATAAATTCAAAATATTTCTGCCTCACATATAAAGAAGTGCTTGGCAATAAATGTAGACATGCACTAACAGTACTAATGAATAAATCGGAAAGTTTCATTAGCGAAATTAGTATACGTTCCTTTTTTTATTATTTACTGAATAATGTGATGTACTAATGTGTTCTGAAATGTTTAAAATCGAGTATTATTCTGTGATTTATTTTCTATCTAAAGAAGATCTTAATCCCAAAGAAATCAGATAATACTTGGATAATGAGTATTATGATTCGTGAATTAAAGATGGGACAGGTGACGGACGACGGGGACGCATGATGACTGTCAGAGGTAAGCAGGCATGTGTCCCATGTCCTCCACTACCTAGTGGCAACAACTCTCTGGAACCGAAAGAAGCCGCCTCCGAAGGTAATTCAGATCGTAAGTTAAAAAGTGGTTTACATTGCCATACAAAGGCGTTAGTTGTTTTACAGACAATTATGGCTTATAGTGGTGGCTGATTGGTTACACTGATACAATAAAATGCTCATAAATATAAATATGACATTTGAATATGGCACATACAACACGTACAATACGTAAATAAATGAAACACATAAACACATGACAGACATATGTAGATGTAACTTACGAATAATATATAATCACAAGAATACAGCACAAGGTACATGCTGGGACCGGAATAAAAATGCTAAATGCGAAATAGTTATTACTTGCTATATACTAAGTGCTAAAAAGGTTGCATTATTTACAGTATGATATACAATACAAAACTGTGCTCTTAAATGCAGACACTGTTACAATAAAATACACATAAATACAAATATGAAGTTTAAATATAACACATACAACACATATATAAGTACAGCGTATAAATACAACATACTCATGGAATTACAGGCATGCACTGCTCGACATTGAAAATGCAAAACCAAGAAGGAGTGGTCAGAAAGTGATGAAATTTGGAAAAAAAGACAGAGACAGCAAGCAGCAATAAGTGATCTTTATTTCAAAATGATAGTCAAAATACAGAGCGAGAACAGCGTCGGCTCAGCAGGATGTAGGATCACCGCGGACAGCGATGCACGAAGAAACACTTACAGTCAATAAGAGTGCTGATGGTGTCCTGAGGGATGGCTCTCTATTCCCTTTCAACCATTTGCCACAGTTCGTTTTCTGAACGAGGTAGAGAACAGTCTGCAAACGGCGTCCAATCACATCCCACACATGTTCGATTGGTTACAGGTCAGGAGAGAACGATGGCCAGGGAAGCATCTGTATACCTTGCAGAGCATGTTGGCAGATGCGAGCACTGTGTGGTCGGGCGTTATCCTACTGAAAAACTACATTAGGCAGCCCCTGAAGATAGGGGATTGCCACCGGCCGCAGTACATTATCCAAGTATCGTTGGGCCGTCATAGTGCCCTGAATACTGACTAGAGGTTACCTGGAATCGTAGGCAATAGTGCCCTAAACCATTATGCCACGTTGTCGCGCGATGGAGCATTCCACAGTTACTGCCGGATTAGATCTGTCTCCACGTCGACACCACACACTTATGCGGCGACTGTCACTGGATAAACAGAAGCGTGACACGAACAATAACGACACGAATATTGCCCATTCTGCACGTTCCTTCCCTTATATCCTACTTCAGGTGCGTCGGAGAGCTGAGCATTTCACATCATTCGCATAACTCAGTGACGTGCGTCTCCTTTAAAATTTGCATAAATTTCTGACCACTCCTTTTTGGTTTGCATTTTCAATGTCGAGCAGTGTATATAGATATAACTAACCTAAAATATATAATCATAGACATAGAATATGATACAGTGAAAAAATGAATAAAACATCATTTCGTGGGCAGATTATCCGTATATGATTATTCTCATGCAGGTAAGCCATTCTGAAAGATAGGCCATTGAAGGCCATTGAAAATATTATGTGATAGGAGACGAAAAATCAAGGAGATAGTAGCAAAGAGTAGATATATCTAAAACAACTACTTTGCGATTTCTGCATGAAAAATTCACTAAATTTTTGCAAGTAGAGATACTCCAACTTCGTTCCCAATTCAAGAACAGCAACATATAAATGCAATTCAAAAACAGCAATATGGGTTTAATGATATTAACTCTCCTCCCCCCTTACAGCCTAGATTTAGCTCCAAGTGATTATTACCTTTACTCAAAACTGAAATCTGGTATCGTGGAAAGGGATTTATTGACTATCATGGTATGAAAAGAGTAGTTAAGGAACATTTTCAGAACAAACTTTCAGTTTACTTTTTCAGGCGCATACAGCTGCTTATTAACCGATGTCAAAATTTCATCATACTGAAACATAAACTATTAAAAAGTTTCTCTATTTCTTTCAAAAGTTCATCAGGTCGGCAAGACTTTTTTTTATTGTATGTTTTATTATATATAAGTAAAGTACGTAAATACGAGTATTGTAAGAACGTTTAACGGAATAAAATAACTTATTTGTATAAATTTATTAAGTTTTTCAAAAAATTTTACAACAGTAACAAGGTATTTTACAACAGTATTTTACAACAGTTTCAAAAAATTTTACAATATCTACAAGGCTGCAAAGATTAAAAAATAAACTTCATCAAAATGTCCCTCTTGATACGCCATACATCTGTCGACTTAAACTGAATTTGAGAAAGGGGAATGTTTCCAAGAAAGCCGCGGGTAGTTTTGCAGTATATCTTACATGATAAATGTATTAAATCCCATGCTTAACGAGATTTTTCATCATATGAGACGCATAGTTATGTACCACACTGTTTGAAGTATTTAGCGCTTCCTTGTTTGTTTATTACACTGATCTGATTTATGTGTGAGAGAAGAAAGTAAAATCTGAATCTGATATCATTGCAGAATTGGAGAGATATAAGATTTCAGTTCTGAGTAAAATTTTAGTTCTAAATACAGAATATATTTCTGTGTGAATGTGTAAATTTAAATATCAAATTTAAATGCATAGTAATTTTGAAGCATGGAGGCACTGTAAATATATGGCTAGCCGAAAATCGTCTCATGTGGTTTGGGAATAGAGAAAGTGGGGTGAGAGACCTTCGGACACAACACCTAGGGTGCTTTCTCTTAGAACTGGAGTAGAACTTGGCAAAATTGTACAGTCACCTATGTGGTGCCAAGTGCTTTTGCCAACTACAGCCGTAATCTTGTTCTACTTGCAACGATAAATTTCGTGGACCTTTTTCTCGTGATGAGATCAGACAAGAGTCGACAACAACAACATTTGTAGTTGAGACCATCCATGTTCGTCTCTTTTTTTGAGGGGGGGAGGGGAGCAGAATCTTTGGACTCATAATTAAACAATGTCATGGAGGATAAGTGTAACAACATATTGATATATTATTTAATTATTAATTAAATTTTCTTAACCTTAATTTTGTTAAAAGGTCAAGGTCTTAGATTTTGCCTTTAGTGAAACATAACCATAGAAAAAACGAAAATTAGTCCGCTTTGTATTTAACCTCCCTCAAATGTTTGGGTATTTGTTTCAGATGTTACTCTCTTTAGTAAAAATGTAATATTTATTATTTATAATATTTATTATTTTTAATTAGTATTAA
>KK120990.1:15939-66699 GCA_000611955.2 Stegodyphus mimosarum | reverse complement strand
TCGTCGGAAGAAACAAATATGCATTACAATTTAATCTACAAAAACTATTTCGAAACGAATTCCAGATCTGTATTTATCTCAGAATTCATGCAACAAATCAGAATGCCATTGATAACTTCTATCTCTAGAAGATGAAATAAGAAAAAGACGTGCATATTTTATTAAATATACGATCTCTAAATTATTTGGTTTTCCAAAACCTCAGTAACACACCCTACACATCTAAACAGCTGTCATCTATAAATCCGAAACTTCCCAAATCCTGAAATATATTAACATTGCTTCTTTCGAATTTGTAATTAAAAGTTGCCACGTTGAACCAATTAATTAATGCATTTAATTAAAGCGACAGAATCTTTTTTTTTCCCTTTTAAAAGTTTCGTCGAGGCTAATTATGCAACGCGATTTATCTTCAATAATTAAGAATGAACAGCATTTCATTCAACGGATAATTAGAAGTGAGCATTGAGAAATATTAATGGGAAATTAGAAAAAAAATCAATTAAGCAGTGGTTTAAATTCATCTAAAACCTTCGCTGCAACTTTGGAAGAATGCGGATTGGAGAATCTTTTTCGAGATTTGATAGTAAGTGATATTTATACTCTTGTGCCTCTTATTCCATGTTGCTTTGCTTTTATTTTGTGAACGTATATTTATTATTTTATTAAAGTTTGAACATCTAGTGATTACTTTTACGTAATTCTGTGACATTTATTAATTACGTTCACCACAAAAGTTTGCATTTAAAAAATGTGTGCTTTTAAATATTTGAAATAGATGCTGCTTCCGAAAAAATCGTTAAATCATGTCTAAAATAAATGAAATGTTTCCAGTATGCTAGATGTAAAACTTGTAGTTTATTTTCCAGACTGTAAAGCGTGAGGCTTTTCAGCATAATCAATCATTATTTCAAAACCACAGAGTTCTTAATTAAGAAAGAATTTCACAGTTTTCTGTAGTAATAAGATTATTTATAGGATTCACGATGTTTTAATTACGATAGCCATTCATAAAAAATAAATAAAAACTGTGCCATAGAGTCTGGTAAGCGTTGAATACCAAGGAAGTAAGTTGTGCATCATGTAAGAACTTGCAAGGGAAGCTATTGGATTTCCTGACCAATAATCGGCAAGATTAGGGGAGATCAAGCCTGTCAACAATATAACTTGTGCAAAATGTGACATTTCGTCTCCGCTCAGAAACCCAAGACGAATAAATATAGGACTTATAAACTGGCGCTTGCTCTCGCAATATTAACAACTAGAGATTGGTAAACGTTATGTGACTGCGAGGTTGGTGCATGTTGTGCGCGTGACGTGCTATGCAGTTCACCTTATGGAATATGATGTACATACACTAGCGAACTCGTGCCATTTTGTATTCCACCGTACAACTTGTATCAAGATAGGCTACACGTTATTCAGTATCACGTTTTACTCTGTCAAACTTTCTCACACTTTATTCGGCGTCTCTTGTACCTTCGAGCAGTTGCTGCTGAAGGAATTTATTCCTCTAGCACGATCTTGCAAAAGTGGTTGTCAACGTACAAGTACATGTAGAAGTGGGCGAGATAGCAGAATTTTACCACTGGTCATACAGCTATAGTCCCGCTGCACTAACTGTCCACCCCAGTTTTCACGCAGAACACTCCAAGGAGCAGTACCGAGGGTCTCCAATACCTCTTTTTCTTATTAATGCGCAGTAGAACTATATTATGGGTTTGGGACTTTTATGATACCTCCATAACTATTACCCATTACTCCATTATTATTATAACTTATTACTATGTGTAAACTATTATGAGGCTTACAAGCCATTTAGCTAATCGTACAGGATCGTATTACTTCAGAATAACTATGTATGAAATTGTGCAAGAAATATTTCTACCATTTAGTCAAAAAAGGAGCGGAAAAAAAGAGCGATATTAGGTTAACAAAAATTTATTCTTACCAAAAGAAATATATCAAAACGCTTGAATTTTTCTCAGAGATATTCGTACAAGTGTTCACACTATGACGCAGTATAATCAGTAGTTATACTTCAAATTACTAAAAGTTACAAAATTACTAAAAATTACTAAAAGTTAAAATACAACGTAATGCAAAGCGCTATCTGAAGAGAAACCTAATTTAGATATCTCAGTTCACTCGGACCTAAACAAATCGCAATAACAGTAACTAAGGAACTGAGCTGAAATCGAATCGAATCTTTTAATGGTAATTACAACTTGTAGCAGAAGGCTGCTTTTGCTGTAAGACATGCTGTTGTGCCCTTGGGCGATGGTATATAGTAAATTAGAGGCGATATCGCCGCGCCGTAGAAGCGAAGCTATGGTATGTACGTTTAAGTACAGAGTTGGAAGCTGAGTGATTTCTTCCGTATAGTGTTGGAGCTGGGAGGTGACGAGAGGAGAAGCCATGGTTGCGATTCGTTGAATCCAGTCATGTGGGAGGTCACCCTCCCAAGTACTGACCCCGCGGAAGCTGCTTGAGTTGTAAGTTCGAGGAAATTCGAAGTTTTGGAGAGGTTCATCGGTCTTCGGCTAGTATTTAGTCTTCAAGTTTGGCGATTTCCATCAAATACTGTATTACATGTAATCCGATCTTGAGATTTTCAGTGAAGTTTTTAGAATTTCTTAGTTTTTGTACGAGTGACATTAACTTCTGGAGGTGGGTGAATATTCCTGCATTTTGAGAAAATGCCTGGAACGTTTTGAAAACATTACCATCTTCGGTCTTATTCTGCAATACCTTGCTATAGCTGGATCTTTTTGTAGTATACGTGACGTTAGGCTGTGATAATTTCAGGGGTTGGAAATTTTCTGCTGTAGTTGCCGGGGTTTTGGCTTCCTTCTGGGTAGTCGGAGTAGAGTTCGTCATCTTATTTTTCCTATTAATTTCCACAGTTCTTTTCTGGTATTCTATGCAGCCGGTAAAAGAGCTAACATGTTTTGAGCTCAAAATACACAATGATGGGGGTTCTTCTTTGGTTAGATGCTCTCTCTCTCTCTGGCTTTTATAGCTTTCAACCGGTCGCGAGAAATTTCTAGTAATTAATACTTCTGGAGATTTCTGGAAAGCAATAAGAGGAATTACAGTTACAGCTAACATATCAGTCAATTACATTTATCCAATTTCAATGCAATTCCTTATGCAAATTACCGAGATAATCATTTACTCAATGTTAAATGCACGTGCTCTTGTATGTTTACTTTTTCGGCACAGTTTTTTTTCTTAAAAGTTGTCTCGCGCTGCATTGCACAAGGAAATATAACAATTTTACTTATAATTCTACTAAAAATATGTAACTAAATACCAAATTCGTAACAATATTAAACATTCCAAAATTTTCAACCTATGAAAATTGTTAACTTTTATTTTATTCAGTATTTACGTTAAGATTGTTTTGAAGTTCTAAAACTTATTTTTTAAAATGTTTACACGTGCTATTTGTTAAATATGAGACATATTTTATGCAATAAAAGGTGATGCTTTCAATGGCTTGTACTAAGAAATATCTAAAGAAAATAAATATTTTAGATTCAAAGTCTGACTTTGTAAGCATTTTATTTTCAAGATGCAGCGAATGAAACTGTGTTTCATTGATATCCTACACATTATGATGAAATAAATTCGCTTGTGAACAAACATCATTAAAAATTACTCATCTTACATTTTCAAGTTTGAGGCTTAGCTTTTCATGTACTACAAAGTTGCGTATAGACTATTTCTGAATATGATCAGTAGTAATCGGTGATATTTGAAAGTTTCTGTTTCTTCTTTTTAGCGAAAATTTATAAAGTATTTCCAGCAGGTTTTAAAATAATTTCATACATTAAAAATCAAAACAGAAATGTTCGATAATTTCATACATTAAAAATCAAAACAGAAATGTTCGATATACATAATGAATGTGATATAGATCAGGAATTTAATAATTGATATGCTTTTTCCTGACCCCTTTTCAGTGTTTCTAAATTTAGCCAGCTAGTTTTATTTTTATGTTTTTTATCTTCTGCCAATAAATTCACTTCAAAAGCACGCAAATGT
Organism: Stegodyphus mimosarum; assembly: GCA_000611955.2. Lineage (NCBI taxonomy): Eukaryota > Metazoa > Arthropoda > Arachnida > Araneae > Eresidae > Stegodyphus > Stegodyphus mimosarum. The sequence goes on along the minus strand of KK120990.1, from coordinate 62,649 downwards.
AATCAATACTTAAAGGGGCACAGCGTAAGTTAAGATATTAATGCGAAGTAATTAGTTATCAGGAGTGCCAATTTGTGACATTCACTTGCTTGTTAAAAGTGAGTTATGGAGTTCATACAATATATTGGAAAGGTAAAATCTTTCTCAGCTGTAATGCAAAGTTTTGGTAAAAGATTTTTAATTAAGTTAGCTATTTTTTGATTTTTTCTGTGACTAAAATAAAAAAAAAAATTTAGACCACAATACTTATGAAGGAACTTGAAACTGCAATTCAGGTTTTGTTTATGTCAAAAAACTGTAAGACTGTAATAAATATTTTGTTTGAGCTTAGTTCCTATTATGTTACCATAAGGAAGTAAGACATTTCTCCCATAGCTATAGTTTTCTACTTCAAAGCCTTTCCGACTTTTCCTCCATTTGCGATTGCTCCACTCGCTATCACAGCACAACACTTATTGGTCAAAGTTTACAATTGGGTGCCCCTTGTTTTTTTTTTTCGATTCTTTTTTGACGCCAAGATCGGCGCCAGGAAGGCACAATTTCAAGATGGGCGCTACACAAACCAAAATAAGAAGTCAAAGAATTTCACAAACTCCGTGTCCATGTACACATCGACCTATTTTCACTTAAAAAAAAACATCAGAGAATTGCACAAACTAGTCATTGCACATTGCCTTGACTTTGTTCATGTGCACATCGATTTATTTTCACTTAAAAAAAAGCTAAAACCAAGTTAAAACTCTCATGGTAACCAGAAATGGGGTTTCATCACCAAAACTGAGCAAAATTTTTCGACAATCTGAAGGGCACTCAATTCTACACTAGAGCCCACTTATCCACTGCTCTTTATAAGGTATTTCTTCCGCCGTCTAAGCATGATTTCGTGGTGTAATGTTCAGCCCACTCGGCGCGTATTTAGGAGGTCCATGGTTCGAGTCCCGACGAGATCATTGCCAATTTTTCACGTCTCCTGTTTCAAATTAGCCTAACGTCTCTACAACTTGAGTTTGCATTTCACGTCAGCTTTCGCTTGTGCTCTTTCACGAATCAAAACACGCTGCGCCGAAACAAAGCATGGCGAGTAGGGTACAAGGGGTTACCACAGCTGTCGTTAAAATGGTTACGATGCAAGTCAGGCGAGAGGAAATGTCAATTTCAGTGTATTTTAGAAGTTTACTCCTCTTAAACTTTAGAGTCATTAGATTATTTTTAAGCAAGAGACATGAAAAATGTGCAATGCTCTCTCTAAAACTCGAACCCTAGATCTCTCGAATACGCACTGAATGTGCTACGTTATACCAGACATGCTCGAAGGAAGAAGAAAATACCTTATGTACTCCTTTGAAAAGGTGACTAAGTATTAGGGTACCTAATCGCCTAATCCTGATAGTGACAAATTATTTTCCATCACCTTTTATTCCGGGCGCCACTGCAGAGTCGTAAGGTTTCTTTTCATCCTGGAGACATAAAAAATAAGCAATGCCCTCGCCGGGACTCAATCTTAGACCTCTCGAATAAGCGCCGAGTGTGTTACCGTTGCACCACGAAGGCATGCTGGAAGGAGGAAAAAATACCTTATAAGCTACTGGACTATGCTGGAAGGAGGGAAATATACCTTATTATATACTTTATTGTTTTAAAAATGCCTATTTTAAAGGAACTGACTGTAACAATAAATTAATAAACGCCGACCGTAGAGTAACAATTTAAACATCTGACTTATTATAGAAAAGAGATGTTTGAGCCCAATTGTTTCATATTTTCGCAGATTCCATATTTTCAAACTTCTTGTGTGTATCAGTTATATCACTACTTCTAAGTTGGCTAACATTTTGCGTGAATGATTTGCGTGACAACTTCGGAACGAAGTCTAATCAGTGGTTTTAGTCAGCTAAATTCAGATATTTATCTTGGTAAAAGATGAAGGCGTCATAAATGATAACTTTATTAAATTCATGAGGCGCTTGTATTTACTAAACGTTAACCAGGAGAAAAAGACTTTCTCTATAAAAGCAGTTTTCTATCTAAACAGGATAAATAAATTTAAAAAGTTACTTGTGAAGCTAATATTAGATATTTCATTTTGTGTTTTTTAGGGCTGATGAAAGCAGATTTAAAAATAAGCAAAGAAACAGAAAGTCCAGTGTAGTAGTAAATCTAAATTCATCGAATTTTCATTCCCTCTGAAGTGGGACGGATTCTATTGTATCTGATAATCAGAAAGAGTTTTCTTTACTTTCCAGTTGCTATTTGCATGATAAAGGTGCCGCGTTCGAAAACTTGATGATACAAAGCTCTAAAAATTATTACATTTGCCCTGTTTATTTCCGTAGAGAATTAGTCCAGAAAGAAACAACCAAAGCAGAACTGAAGAACAAATTCTTTCGGAAGAAATGAGTTGCGATTTCTTACAATAACGGGACTTTTACATTATTTTCTCGGATTAAATGCTAATGCTATTGAAGTTTTTCATTTTCTTTCTCCTCTTAGTTTAAAATTTGTTTTCCAGAGAATCCGTTGCATTTTTAAAGTAAGTAAAAGATGAAGGAACCAATGCGTTTGATTTTTGCGTTGACCCCTATTAGAGGTACGAAGATGAACGAAATATTTCGGTATCATATTTGCTTCTCATTAATATTTGCTTTATTTAAAAAGCATTTACTCACAAAGATAATTAGAAATAAAAGGAAAATCTGAAAGGTTTCCGATTTTTAAATTATGCCCAAAGGGGCGTTTTTGTGTGTTACCTTTATTTATTAATTATCATGTCCTTCGCACCTAAACCATAAAATTCAGTTCAGGAGCAATATCGCAAAATAATTTTAAATTGAGCATATCTTTAGAATTTCCGATACACAGTCTCACCAACTGGAGATAAAAATGTTTTTTCTGTACAGCGTTGCCATTGTTCGCTTTGAAATCCTGGAGTTTGTTAATCAAAAATCCGTTAAAGTTTTACAAAATATGAAATCGATAATAAAACAAATTCTAAGTTTCAAATTTGGGCTTCCATATGCCAAATTCGCAGCAAGATTACGTCATTCAAAATTCGATGGCTCTAGGTACCGCCGTTTTATGACAATGCGAGAAACATACATACATTTATGCAGATTCCTCATTATTTAATTTCTTTAAATATAATACAGGGCAGCAATATTTTGTGGCAACAGTTTTAAAAGTGAACCGACGTTTAACGTTTCCGACGCAAAATCTCAAAACGAAAACGGTAGTCCTTCAGGGACAAAACCCCTTTAGACTAAAATTAATACTGTATATAGGGTGTATCAATGCAGCCGTGACAAACTTTCAGGAGATATAGAGTGCACCTAGACGATGGGAAATCACATAGCAATGCGTGGTCGGAAACGTTTTCCTTGCGTGGTAGTGACGACACAAAACGCAAAAAAGGAAGGCCACAAACAGTGAGACAAAATGTGTTTTATTATGTTTAGTACAGCAGTAACCAACAAATAATAACGAAATCAAACAACGATCATCGTTAATGAAGGTGCTCGAAATTATGACCCCCGAGCCGTGATGCAGGCCTCATCACTTCTCCGATGCATATACATTTGTAAGGTTTGTTTAGTTAAAGTTTTTCTGTGGCTCTTATTTCTTTCATCAGATTACACTAAAATAAAATTAATCCAAGTTTAGCTGCCAGAGATGTTGCAATTTAAGGACAGCAATCTGTTAGCTGTGTACTAATGCTTTGATTTGAAATGGAAGGTTGTCCGCCTAGCCGATCTATAAATTGGTAATTGAAGTTTTTGTTCGTTAGCATAGGATTAGAATCCTTAAAACGGAAACCCAGTTAATAGGCGAAAGTTGCAATTTTTGTTTTACTGTGTTAAATATTTACCATTCTGAAACCTTGTCAAGGTAAAGGTGTGTCAATATCTGCTAATTTTAGGTGTACTGCAAGAAGTAATTTAACAAATCTTTTAGCTAAGTATTATCTGTTCTGTGCATTATCAAACATAATTAGATATATATTGGTTGCTAATTAGGTTTAATCTTCGCATAAATTTATTTTGAGAGATGCTTGTTTGGGAATTCTACAATTCTGCATTTATATAATTTCGTTTATAATATAAAAAAGCTGCCATAAATTACATTAGTGGTCTTCTGATTTCCCATGAGATAGTCACAATAAGATTTTAATTGTATACAGTTTTGATGAATGATCATTAATACCGAAGAGCTAGGAATAGCTGAAACTTTAGAAAGAAACATAACTACTTCTGTAACGATATAAAAAGGCCTAATTTATACGGAGAAATAGCAAAATTTAAAGGTTTATTTATTTCTCGATCAGACTGCTATCAGTTTAAAACTCTTCTAGAAATTTTAAATTGTTTTTCGATAATAAATTCATTTTCCTAATCTTATCTAATAAAGTATCTTTAGAAAATTATCTCCAATTCTTGCAAATATATTTAGTGATGATTGTACATTTTCACAATCACAGTAAACAAAAACTTATATCTGCTCCTTATGCGCCAAAAGAAATAAATCAGTTTGGCATTATTATAATCAGAAAATGGTACAGGTAGCTAAATAAAATGGCCTACTTTATTATTCTTTTAAAAACGAAGAACATAATTACAAGATCAACGAATAATAAAAAATTTCATTTTAAATTATTTTTTAAAATTATTTACGAGGCACTTAGTTTCCTGTACAAGACAGAATACTGTATTTTGTAATGAGTACTAAGTACCACATTTCTAACTCTGTGTTAGGCCGTGCACAGATAGAAGCGATTATTAAAAGGGCATTTTAAGGACGCAAAATCTCTGATAATCGGCCTAATACATTTATCTTCGGTATCTTACGCGGGTGCACATGTAATAAGGTTTGAAAAAACAATTTTTTCTTAAAAGCTTTTTTGTATGAAAAAAATATTTTTTTATGTAATATAAGCGGATCATATGCATTTATTCAGACGCATAAAATTAGTTTATTGGAATTATTAAATAATTCGGTTAGTGGCTGGTGGTTCTCTTGCTTGAGCTATTATTAGCTGAGTAATTTGATTAGTTGATGGTCCTATTGCAACCGATAATTATACTTAATTTTCAACTATAGTAATTTGTAATTGATTCATGCTATGAGAAGAAAACCTAATTTCTGTAGTGGTCTATAATGCAATTTATCTATTAGATTATGATGATGTCAGATGGTCTGATTTCCAGTCAAGCCATAATTTCAGCGTCTATTGCATTGCAACTATTCACCCTGAAATTGTATAATATATATCTCTTTCAAAGTTGTTGAAATGTGGCTGTTCGTTTGGCCATTATCCGAAGCGGCCATTCCCTTTAATGGATGTTATAACAATGAACTGAATGATCATTTCAGCAGTTTTCTCTGTCCTTAATGACAAGCACGCTACAATGCTTAGGTAATGCATCTCTCGTTTCCATTTATAAAGGGTTACGAGAAAGTTGTAGTTGCGGTCACTTACCATCTTGCTTAATTATGCTGCAATTGTAGTTTTATTCTATTTTTTTTTTTAAATTTTAGTCGATTAAATGTATCATAATTCATCTGAAATCAATAACGCGAACAAACAAATAAACACACAAACAGATATTCAATCCTTATACGTAAAGATTTTTTAAAACTTACAAATTTTTGATTAACAAACTCTACGATTTGAAAGCGAGCAGTAGCAGCATTTTTAGAAATAAAGCATTTTTATCTCCGACGCGTGAGACTGTTGCCACTCGGAAAAATGAGTGCGAAAATTAGCGCTTTCAGAGTTTTTAAATTAATATTTCGGCTGATTAAAGTCGTGCGAAGATGGGAACAGTCGAAATGTCTTCCCGCGAATTTTTGGAATCGGGAATAATCTATTTAATGTTTGGAAATGCTATTTTAAATTCATCGTAAAACTTAGAATTTTTTTTTTATTAACAAACTCTAGGATTTGAAAGAGTGCAGTGGCAACAACTTTCCAATAAAGCAAATTTTCATCGCCAGCTTACGAGACTGTTGCCACTCGGAAAAATCAGGGCGAAAATTATAGTTTTTCCGAGTGTTTAATTAATATCTCTGATTTTAGTTTTTTTTTCCTTGAAAAAATTGTATTCGACCTCTTCCAGAAAAGAATGTAGAAATTTGGTGACGATAGCTGTAGTAGTGACTGAGTTATTAACGAATAAATAAACAGACTTTCTTCTTTATATATATAGATACTGACATGCTGCTGATTAGATAAATAATAATTAGATTATGGAATGAAATGATTTTTATGTACTGTAATTAGTATTACTGGAAGTAAATAACAAGGACAACGGAGGAAAGAGTCATCGAGTGTGAACATCTGTGTACCGTTAAGAACTTGTTTCCAAATTTTGAAATTTTGTAACTATGCGATCTAAAATTTTTAAAAATAGAATTTAAATTCATGGTAATAATGTGCGTATTATCAGAAAAACAATCGACGATGGATAATAATGGATATATGAGCAAATATGAAAGAATGGATGTATGAGCAAATACAAGATAGTATTAATATTTGAAGCGAAATACATTTAAAATTCTTTGAATAATTTTAATTTAGCTTACTTTCGAGACCTTAGCTTGGTAATTAGTAATTAATCAACAAACTATGATACCATTTTCTGTGTCATATATTTGTAATATTTTTCTATCGCTAGTTATTAATTTACATCTTTCATAGAAAAATATTATTTAAAACAACTCGAGATTTCGTTTCCAGTTTTACTAGAGTTTCTTTCCATTGCTGAATTTTTTGGTGCTATTTGTTTGGTTTTATGCATCAGTGATTAGACGAAAATGAGGATACTAGAGTATTATTGGCTTACAATTAAATGTTATTAGCATTTATCAGGAATGCTAAACCAGGGATATAGTTTCAGCATTGCAGGCAAAAAACGAATAGGCATATTCAGCACTTTGCCCTTTTAATATAGTGCATATATTTAATGCTATGTAAAAAACATTTTAGGTCATGTCTGTTGTCTATTGGTGATAATAAAACGCTATTGGTAAATGCATATAATGTTTACAATTAAGTCAAATTCAGTTCCAGACTGGCCTTAGTTTCAGAGAAATATATTACGTATTGCAAAAATTTCTGAAGTTTATGCAATATGTATTGCAACTGGAAATGAAATTTTCCTCTTTAAATTCTTCTTGAAATGAACAAAGAATTTTCAAAAATTGAGATTAAAGATAGAATTTTCCGATACTTATCTACTTTCCTGCCTGTATTAAAAGTTGGCGACGATACCACTAAAAATCCAGTTTAAAACAAACCAATAGTTACCAGTTACGCTATTTGGCGTAGCTTATATTTTCTTGTCACAGTTTTCCACGTTGTTTCGTAATTGTTTGTCTGTTATAATAAAAAAGTACCATATCAAGCAAATTGACATTGTTTTTTAACGCCAGGACCATGATTCATCCTTAACCTCTTAATGCACCAATAGAAATTCAGAAAGTGGTCTTTTTTTAAGCCGATTTTTTTTCCATTCTTTATTTTAACTCAACATCTTTTTAGTTGTTTCTTTTATATTTTAGCTCAAATCAGCGGATGTATTTTGTTGTATTCATATCTGGAAGAAAAAAAATTGAACGTATTTTTTTCATGTACGCGGAAATAATTTAATTCGGTGTACCCGAGTTAATTCGATTAAGTGCATTAAGGGGTTAAAAATAACTCACTGCATGCCTAATGAAAGGCAAATCCGAAATTCTAATATGCTTTTTTTTAAATGCGAAAGAAAACTCAAAGACAACATTAATAAAGATTACATCAAACTAAGGCGAAGGTCATATGAATGTGTTGTGACATCTATGTTGTCTTTTACGAGTACTAGCAAATCACACAGTTTGTCGATGGTTTTGTTTGGTCGAAAATGTTCCCAGAGAAAACATGTAACAACAAAAAGATGTATGCTATTTTCTTCTAATTTATAACAGCAGCGAATATATTTCGAATACTTGATATGTTACGTATATCTACCTACGTACCTAGCATTCTCCTATTTATGATTTTTTTTAACTACAGGAATTTTAAATCGAAATAACTAGGTACATGCACATCTTGATGGCAGAAAAGTGGACTAACATAGATATTCACTCTGAATGGACGTTATTCTGTAGTATGTTTTTATCTGCGCTTGAAGTTTCCCTTGAAAGCTTCAGTTATTGAATTCTATTTCTTAAATGCAAAGCATGCTTTGTCTCTAATTCAAAAATGTTGTCCGAATAAGCAATTAAACGCAAATTCAAATCTTTAGAACACCATGGTAACATTGCGAGTGCGCAGATAGTCTTGCAGACGATTCTCACAGACGATATGCTAGAGCATCGCAGCACAAACACAAAATTTTAAACAGTCTCAGATATTTTAAAAAATTGTGAAAGTCCTTTAATAAGTAATGGATTCTTTCATGTGTTAGTATATCACTGTTTAAAGCAGTTTTTCTAAAATTACGTTGATGTGGGATCTTGAAATAAAATAAATGCATTAAATAATTGAACAAAGACGTTCAAAATTCGTTGAATATTAAAAAGGCTAAGAGAAAGTTTTAATATTGATTTTCTCAATACATATCAAATGCGTTTCAATTAATTAATCCTAACTGAAAACCAGCGTTTTTAATAATAATTAGTTATAGTTCTTGAATAATGTTTATTGACAATCACTGATGAATAAATTCTGATTTCATTTTAAAAGATATTAGTGAACACAAAAATAAATTCATAATAATTCAATCTATTCATTCATTGTTCTTCTTTCTCTGATTTCCAGTGCAATGTCACTTTCTTTTTTTATAAGTTTTTCCTTCCGAAATCTGTAAAATGTTCTAAAAAATTTATAACAAAAAATTAATAAATTTTAAAAACGATGTAATAATTGATAAATGCTAAAAGTAGCATAATAATTACCTTTATAGTGTTCAAAAGTCTGATAGAATTTCTCAGTTTACTTGTTATGCATTTTAAAAATATTGCAGGAAGTTATGAATTACTTTGTTTTTTGCCACTTGAGAAGGAAGACTTGCCTAGAAATGCAGAATATTTATGAAAAATCGGAAGTAAATTAATTATGAATTGTTTCCATTTTGGGCTGGCTGACTTTATAGCGATCTTTTAATAAAAAAATTGTGCTAGGAGTGCTAACTTTTTATCTTTGAATATATGCGTATTATTTATGTTTTGACGCTTTATAATTTGTTTAGACTATGTAGTATTGTAGAAACATTAGGTTATTTCGAAGCAGGAGAGAGAAAAAATGAGCAATACTCTCCCCGGGACTCGAACCTCGGAACTGTCGAATACGCGCCAAGTATGCTAGCCATTGCACCACAAAGGCATGCTGAGAAGGCAGGAGAAATACCTTTAGCATAATAGTTTATTGATGCAAATCAATGCTGAACTGTATATTAGACTTCAGTTATCTCAATCTCTGTTCTTTCTCCAAGGTCATTTAAAATTAAGTTATCTATAAATTTGTTTACGTTTTTAAACATTTTGGTTGATTGAAATCTATGATATTCAAACTCTGTTTACCTTTTGTTGTTTTGAAAAGTCAAGAACTATAATTTTCTTTTGTTGAATCCCTAAAATGCTAGCGTCTTCAATGCAGCTCCTACTAAAATAATATTACTATAAAAAGTGCTGAAAATGCTCGTACATCAGTGTTTGATATTTCAGTGCAATTTATGTGAGAAATAAAAAGAAAACCATTATTTCATTACAGTTTTCTTCATAAAAGCAGATTTATTTCTTAGTATTATATTAATTTGACTAAAAGAAATAAAATATATAATTTAATTATTTTAGATGGTTATTTTTTTATTCACGTAGTATTCAAATATTCTTCAAAAATTTTGATTTAGATTTGAGGAAGCCCTAAAAAAGTTGCTTGGAACTCCGATGTTCCGCGAAACACAGTTTGAAAACTGTTTAAATTCACTTGTGTGCCAGGTTAACAAAATTTGCACATTATGTCGCATTTTTGAAAAAACAATGGACGGAATTTAATGAAATTTGACATGGATATATATTTATAACAGAGAAAAGGTGTACCATTCAAAAGTCATCTTATGTACGCATGATTATCATTAAAGTTTATAACGCAGCAAAAATCCATGCTGTGATATTGAAATGAAAATGAGTTTAATATGGTGTATGGTCCCCTCTCACAGCCAGACTGGTCTCGAAGCATGATGGCATACTGGACAGGAGGCAGGAGCGAAATCCCTGGGGCAGTCGATGCCACTCCTGCGACTCCAGATGTTTCTCGGAGGGAGATAGTGAGATGAAACTGCCCTCCCAAAAGCGTCCTAAACGTCCTCTATAGGATGAAAGTTAGAAGATTGTGATGGCCATTCCATGTTGCGAATATCCTCACATTCGATGTAATCGTGGACCAGCTGAGCCCTATGTGGACGAGCGTTGTCGACAATTAACAGAAACCCAGGAACAACTGCGACCCTGAAAAGTCAGACATACGTCTCCAAGAAAAATCTCCTCTGTATACCCGATAGCAGTCAGAAAGCTTTTATCAAACACATACAGGGCTGCGGCCATCCAACATAATGCCTGCCTAAACCATTACACCTCCAGTACCGTAATGATTGTTTTCCGTGGTGCAGGAGAGATGGTATCGTTCTCCAAGCTCTCTCAAGATACAGGTGCTCCTCGACTCATCTGTAAAATGCACGGTGCTCCATAGAAGTCTGGTTAAAGTCACATGTTGTTTGCATGATGCTAAACATGCTATTTTATATACTGCAGGAAGCGGGCTCAAACGGCTGTGTTTTGGAATACAGCCTTATCTAATGAAGTCCTTGGACAATTGTAGACCGTGAAAATTGAGTTCCAATGGCAGCGTACAGCTCACATGTGAGCTGTTTATCTGTAGCAGTCCTCTGTCACCTCGCTGAAGTGTCAAGTAACGATCCTCTTTTGTCGTTGAGGATCTTGGTTGACTTCGTCCAGGTTATCGTGATATGGATACAGTATTAATAAACGAGTTCCAAAAACTGCCGACAGCACGGAGCGTGACATTAATTTCTGTAGCGCCTGCGTTTAAGATTAACCGGCTACCAATCTACCGACGATTCTCCATCTCTTTGCGACATCCATACGTTTGCGGTTGCTTATTTTGTCTAATATCTTATAAAATTTACTAAACTTTTGCGAGAAACACGGCGAACGTCGTGAAGGAGTACGAGCATACAAATCGCCGGAAATACTTAGTATGTTTATATCCTTCAGACAATCACAGCCTCGCAGACACGCAATTGTAAGCTTACCTATTCGACTCTGCATGTTTGCATAATTCTTCGGCTACATAATTAGTTCCTTTGGTGCAGTAGTTTTCTAGAAAAATTGACATACTTTGCAAATTACATTAATTTCTCAGAGTGTAGTTTAAATAATACAAACACATGGTAAATGTTAAATATTACACATTTAAATGTTAAACCTAGTAATATATTAAATATTGTATCATTTAATGAAATATTATTAAATTATCAACTGTAATCTTAAAGCAATTACGCAATGATTTCTTTGTTTCCCCAACAAATTACTGCTTAGCCAAAACGGATTAAAATTCCTTCATACTGAAAATATGTAACTTACAAATACAATTACATATTTGAATTTTATATAAAATGAATTGACTTTAAATTTACCAAAACGAAGAACATGTGGAATGCAACTAAACTTCGATTCTAATCTAAATTATCAAACTCTTTCAATATTTTATTTACTAGTCCAAAGGGGCAATTTGCCCTGAAGGACTAATGACTTCGTTTTGGCATTTTGCGTTGAAAACTATAAACGGGGAATCACTTTTCAAATTACTGCCACCAAATATTAGAGCCCTGTATTATATTTAAATAAATTAAATAATGAAGAATCTGCATGAATGTATGTATGTTTCTCGCATTGTGATAAAACAATGGTACCTAGAGCCACTAAATTTTGAATAGCGTAATCTTCCATAGAATATGAGCATGTGAAGTACTAATTTGAATTTGAAATTTGTTTTATTATCGGTTTCATATTTGTAAAACTTCAACGAATTTTTGATTAAAAACTCGATGATTTCAAAGCGATGAATGACAACACTGTACGGATTAAAAACAGTTTTATCTCCAGCGCAAGAGACTCTGTAACGGAAATTCTAAAGATATGTTCATTTAAAAATAATTTTGCGATATGGTTTGAGTACGTAGAATAGGTAAAGGTAACACATTTTAACACTTAAATTTAATAGGTAAAGGTAACATACAAAAGATTTAAAAAACGCCACTTTAGACGTAATTTAAAATTTGAAAACTTTCCGTTTTTTTTTTTATTTTATTTATTTTTTTTCGTGCTAAATTTAACGATTAATAAATTTAATAAAACAATACTTACCTATCACTGGTAAACTCTTTTATTTTCTTTGTTGCTCCATTAAGTTTATTTGAATTTTGATTTGATACTGCAATAAACCAGAAGAGAGAAAAGAGGATTTTAATGTAGCATCAATTTCATAGGCATTCACCCAGCTGCTTTAATAATAGAACTTTTCATTAATAACGCTTTATTTAAAACCTGAAATCCCGAACTGCAGTTTAACGATGAGTTCTGCAAAGCGATATTAATTACGGATAAGGTAGATAATCCACATGCCACGGACTGCTCCGATCAGGCAATTATACGATCCCCTAGTTACTGAATGCCTCATATACGTGAAACGAGATCCCCTTTAATCTAACCCATAATCTCACAAACTAATCTACTCTTCCATAATACCCTTACAGGAGGTAAATTAGGATTCGTGTTGAGGGCAATGTGAGTTTGATGTTGAGGTCTAAAGACATGCGTGTTTCGTAGGACGGAAATGTTTGTTGCGTAATGATTTCCAGGGACGAAAACAGATTTTGTTTGAGAGTATTTTTGTGGAATTGATTGGGGGATCATATCTTTACTGCTTTTACGCGACTTGTTATTTAAGAGCGGTATTTGAAATAGGACGTAAATAGTAGAAATATTTTTAATAATTTGATAAGCATATTTAATAAGTAATTAAAAGACTTTTCTAATTTTTTTTAATCTAAGGCTTATTTCCACTTATTTTGATTTTGTATGCCGAAGAAAGTATTTTTTGCCGTTTTAGAAAACTTGCACGTCACCCAGTGGCGAAGTGGTTAGCGCATCATGCAGCTGCACCACAGGTTCGGGGTTCGATCACCGGTCTGAGCAAGGTTGACTCAGCCTTTCACTCTTTAACTGGGTCGATAAAATGAGTACCAAGTTCGCTTGGGGCTAAACACCGGGAGTCCTGCGGGCATAGGCTGATGCATTCCGGGGCCCAAAGGTCAAGAAAGCAGAAAAAAGGTACTGGCAGGCCGTGGCTCACTAGGCCTGAGTTTAGTTTAGTTTAGTTAGAAAATTTACATTCTTTTAGGTCACTCAAGTTCCAGTAAAGCTCTTTCGTACAGAATTTATCAGAATTGCTTGCTTATGAAGCAGTTCATTTTTAGTCCTTCAGGGCTTTATCCCTGAAGGACTATTGTTTTCATTTTGCGATTTTGTGTCGGAAACATTAAATGTCAGTTCACTTAATTAAGTGTCGGCTGCCCTGTATTATATTTAAAGGAATTAAATAATGAAGAATATGCATAAATGTATGTATGTTTCTCGCATTGTGATAAAACGACGATACCTAGAGCCATCGAATTTTGAATGACGTAATCCTGCTGGGAATATGGGCATCTGGAAACTCAAATTTGGAATTTATTTTATTATCGATTTCATATTTCGCGAAACTTTAACGAATTTTTGATTAACAAACTCAAGGATTTCAAAGAGAACAATGGCAACGTCGTACAGAATAAACAATTTTATCTCCAGTGCGTGAGACTGTGTTTAGGAAATTCTAAAGATAAGCTCAGTTTAAAATTATTTTGCGATAATGTTCTTTAACTGAATTTTATGGTTTAAATGCGAAGAACATGATATTTAAAAAATAAAGGTAACGCACAAAATGTTAAAAAACGCCCCTTTGGAAGTAATTTAAAATTTGAAACATTTCAGATTTTCTTTTCATACATTGATTTTAATTTTAATTCTATTTGTGCTGATACTCTGAGGAGAAGCATCTGATTCGGGTAGTTTAAGTTGTTTAATTCTATGCTCTTTATCAAAAGGATGCATTCATAAAAATGTTTTAAGGAAAACTTTTCATATTTATATTACACATGTGGAAATCACGGAAACTTCCATGCAGCTAGCCTTCGCTGGAATTTTAATCCGAATCAAATTGCCTACATTTAATGCGTCTATTCGCTACGCCATTCATGGATGGGTCGCACCAGCATAGGAAAGAACTTCAGTTCTTTTGAAATTGCATCTTTTAACCATTATTGGTCTTTAGAAATACACTGGTGTGCAAAAATTAAGGACGAAGTCGAAAAATTAGCATATCAGCTGAACGAAGAGGCAGAGCGGACAGAAAGACCAATCAGGAGATTAAGTAAGGTGATGTACGGTAGCAGATGCGCAGATATGCAGGTAGACGTACTCGCGGAGTGTTTGAGTAGTATAAAGCATGTTGTCGGTGTAAGATCAGTATTTCTGGCAAAGAGATTGCACGCCGTATAGCAGTTAAAATCACACCGAGTTGCTGCCTCAGCGAGAAATGGCGAATAATCAATCTGTTAGACGACATCTGGATGCTTTTACCTGAGGTGGAATCATTGGGAAGTTGGAGGAAGGCCGCAGTGTGACAAGTGTGGCTGCAGAGTTCCGAATTGCTCACAGCATCGTTTCACGACTTTGGAGACAATTTCAAACTACAGGAACAGCTATCCGGGGGTTTAGTAGTGGTCGTCCACGAGGAACCACACCCGCAGATGACCGGTATATTGCCTTACAGGCCAGAAGAAACAGGCGGCAGACAGCGGGAGAAATCGCTAGACACACGACACAGGCGACTGGACGACCGATATCGCGTTTTACCGTGGCCAGAAGACTGCACGGTGGTGGTCTGTTTGCACGACGCCCTGTACGGTGTGTACCTCTAACGCCTGCCCATCGGAGAAGGCGTTCTCTGTGGTGCCGGGAACACCGGAATTGGAGAGACAATGAATGGGGACGAGTACTCTTTACAGATGAGAGCAGATTTAGTCTGAGTTGCGATTCTAGACACATACACATCTGGACAGAGCGGGGAACACGCAATAACCCCTTCAACATCATCAAAAGGGACTGTTTTGGAGGTCGCGGAGTTCTCGTTCGAGCAGACATAATGCTTGGTAGCCGGACCGACCTTCATATCTCCCAAGGAGGTTCGCCACCTGGGACTATTATTGTAACGAGGTTCTTCTTCCTTACATGCGTCTTTTCACAAGGGCTATGGGTCCTCATTTCCTCTTCATGGACGACAACTCTCCACCTCATCGCACAGTTACTGTCGAAGAGCTGTTGGAGAGTGAAGATATTGAACACATGGATTGGTCGGCAAGGTCTCTGGATCTAAATCCCGTCAAGCATGTACGGAACATACTAGGGAGACCCGTGGCAGCACGTAACTTATCGCCAGTAACGATTCCGAAACTGCGATTGGTGCTACAAGAGGAACGAGCAGCAGTGTCTCAACAGCTCATCAACAACCACATATCCAGCATGCACAAATGATGTGAAACCTGCCTAGCAGTCAGGGAATATCATATTCCCTATTAAAGACGGGATGTTTCTTGTTGGACACCCATCACGGGGATGTTTCGGCCTTCAGTCGCATTGCGCTCCATGCTACTTTTTCAATAAAGCTTGTTTTTATCCCTCTGATTTCTCTTTTAGTAAATGTTGCTTACATTACTCATGGCCTTACGTATTGGGGATCTTAGGGTATTAAATGTGTTGATTTGGAAAGCTTTTGTACAAAGTTATATTGAAAAAACCGTCTCGTCCTTAATTTTTGCACACCAGTGTACTTTGAATTTGCTCTTCTTTACACTTTACGCGCATTTATCCAGATATTCGCTGGTTTCAGTAAGCAGATTTCACAACTTGTTAAAATAAAAAGCATATTCATTTCTGACAAATATTTTCTGCAAGCCTTTGCGCAGGTGATGCGGTGAAATATTCGTGCAGCTACGTAAAATTTGCGCAAGTGATCGGGCGAAATATATGCAAAAATACGTAAAATTTAAATCTTTCCCTTTTTATAATAAAGGGTTACGTTTATACCTGGTGGTAATTCACAAGGAAAGAATATCCTAATTTTTTTTCTTCTACGGTTGGATTTTTACTATTTTGTGCAATTAACTTTAGTGTTTTTCTATGTCTCTGATTTTTGTCGAACTGATTCTTAAACTATTAAGTCAACTGTATTTATTTAGCTTAAAGTTGTTTCAGGTATTAAACTGGGATTTAAATAAAAAGACCAAATTGCAATTCATTTCGAAACTTATAACTTTTATAACTTGTAATTTCTGAAATATATTTATTAAAGCTTTTTGAAAGTCAAATGGTAACTTTCCAAGGTGTTCGACTATATTCTGAAGTTGCAGTTTTCTCATTTATTTGCTTTTAAACAATTAATCACTATTCTCTTTCCAAAACACCTCAGTCTGCTATAAAATAAATAAGAATCTAATGTTTACCTAACTATTATTATCTTGTGGCATCACTTTCTTCAATAAAAGCAGAAAATCAGTTGAAGCTATTCTACTTTAATTTCTTCTTCTTCTTCAATGACTCCACAGTCCTGGGTGGGCCCTGGCCTTCTCCAGGCATCTTTACTTTTGGCAACTGTTTTCCAGTTTTTAACCTTTAAAATATTAAGATCCTCTTCGACACAATCAATCCATATTAGCGAGGGTCTAATCCGAGGTCTTTTTCCCATGGGCTTTGCCAGAAAGATTTTCTTGTAGCAAAGATCTTCATTCATTTTAGCCAGATGGCCAGCCCATTTAAGTCTCTGTAATTTGATGAATTTTGTAATATCAACTTTAATTCCAATCTTATATAATTAAATAATAAGATGTTTTAGAGGTTGTATTTAATATTCACAAATGAGCATTAAATTCACCTTTTCAACGTTACTTCTACTAGTTTTCATTACGTAGATTATTAGCAAAAGTCGGTTTCACTGCATAAAGTACGATGTGATGACGATACTTCAAATTTTAAGAGGGAAATTTCCTTTAAAAATTTTGACAGGGTGCCTTTGATAGGGAGTAACGTTTGACGTTTGTTTACATTTGAAGCTATTTTTTTTGCTTCTAGACAAATGCTGTTGGTTTCTGAATTAAACATCTTTGAACGAATAGTTACCTGGCAAAAAGGCATCAGAACGAATTCCTGATTAACGATTGTTAAAAAATCCACATTTTTTGCATCTCTCTCTCTGAATATATATGCATTTAAAAAGTCTTTGGCCGTTAAAAACTAATTTATTAATCAATACTTTATGAAAATTCTTATCTTCATTCGTCAGACGCCATTTTTCCACATTAAATTTGCCTATTAGTGTTTTTTATAATGATAGGACGCTTGGGAAGTTACTAATTTGTGAGCATATTTGAATTAAAAAAGAATTCGGTTTTATTGAAAATTCACAAAAGTAAGTTCCTTGGAAAGTGACCCATCAGTTTTCTGAAAGTCAAAAAAGAATATCCTTTTCTGTTTATAAGAAACAAAAATGTGGAATTCAAAATTACATTATTGTTTTAACGCAAAGAATATTCACTAAAAATAAATTCTGATTCATCTATCCATTTGAAGAAAGCAATAATATTGCAAAAGTTCCAAGATGAAACGAACGAAAAAAGCTCCTTTTAACCAATATATATGAGGAAAATATTTTACGTTCGTGAAGCAGATTTAGCTTTTAGAAATAAGTGTGTAATTTTCAATTTATATGAGAAAGTACATAAGATAGCAAAAATATTAGACAGATATTTTACTGAAGGACTCCAAGACCAGAAATCTATTGGTTAGGCAGCTTGACCCGTATTAATAGATGCACGTTCATCTCGGGTGTAGTTTTTGCAGAGAGTAAGCAAAGTGGAATTTATCCGCTTTTCTACAAAAACTCTGTTTGATATGAATACGGTACTGTTTGTGATGTATGGTTTGTAACAGAAGCTCTAACACCGAAACAGGTATCTGGACGTATCCTCCAGAACCTCAGAGACAAATTTACATCCACTCGGCGGAGATTGGTCAATTGTAGATACAATTTTTTACATATACTTTGTATTCGTGCAGTCAATAAAGTACAAACGAAAGGTCTATGCAAACGATGCGCAGTCAGTAACAACCAAAGAGCAAACGAATTGTACAAACGTGAGCAATAATATAAGAAGCTGATGTGTCACAGATACATGACATCCTTGTATGGAATATTAAATTATACGCATTTTGCACTTCATTTAAACTTATTGAATTGAATTAAATCTACTTCGTCGATAGGGCATAAACCACTTTAAATGCACTCTTTAAATTCATTATATTTATTTACCATCGCGACACTCTCGTGCTAGTTTCACTTAACAGAGTTACTCTCATTCATTTTATAACTCAGAATGCACAAAATTATATCATCTGAAGGATTATCTAATCGTTGCGACATGTTCTATTCAAATACAATACTAAATCTAAAATAAAGTATAAAAGAAATTAAACAAATAAAAAAGTAACAGCTTTTCACAGACGATTCCGCGCCGCTAATCTAATTAGCATGCCCTACTTTTAAAAATTTTCCTCTGTCCCAGACAGGCTGGCGATAATATTTGCTACTAATACGAACACTTATTTCCTCGAATTTCATTAGTGATATACTTCTCGTTCAATTAATTTAGTTCTCAGCTCGCAGCAAGGCAAAAATATATAAAAACTCAAAATATTTTCATTAAAAATTGAAAGATATAGAAAAACATAAAAACACCAACTACAGCTAAAACAATTTTAAAAAATTGCAATTAAAATTAGAGTATCTACTCAAAAACAAGCAAATCGGCCACCAGGCAAGAAGGCAGATTTTTCGATGGACAAAATTAAAAAATTCCTTTTGATCCCACTCAGCAAAAAGACACTGAAAGTGCAGAAAGATTAATTCACTATTTTGCTAAGTTTTTGAAATGTAAACAAATATGGCTTCTATGGTAAGAAAATTTAGGCTTAGCCATACTTAGACAACTTTTTAATCGTTGACAATTCTACAACTATTGCATGCAGATTAAATAAAGGCATGAAAACTTTAACCAGAAAATAAGAACAACATAATTCTATCATTTTTAAAGCAAAAAATTGTTCAATGTATCAGCATCTAAGAATAAATATAGCTGATGTGTACACCGCACGGAATATTAAATTATTCGCATTTTTTCCAGTATTTCATTTAAACTTATTGAATTGAATTAAATCTGCTTCGTCGATAGCGCATAAACCACAATAGAATAAATGCGCTTTTTAAAATTCACCAACTGCAATTCGTCTAACTATTACGAAGAGAAAATTTTCGGTTCGCAAAAATTTCAAATTTACATCTTACCACTGGGCAAAACGACAGTTAAGTTGGTGCACCAACTGACTTAATTCACTATACTATTAAGAGTTTCAAATGTAAACCAACAGCGGCCACATTAGGCCTAGCGCTACTTACACTTTTAAATTGTTGATAATTTTACAACAATTGCATGCAGATTAACTAAATGCATATAAAACCGAAACATAACAACAACAGAGTTCAACTACTTTTAAAGCAAAAAATGCGCAATTTACCGACGTATAAAAGTAAAAACAGAGCTCACAAAGCCCGGTAATTGCTTGGATATATACACATTTGGTGCGACTGATTGCAACGAAAAGGAGGCTAACAACTATATGTTATAGCAGCCCCATATGCAAAATTTCAATTTTCTGCGAATAACTGTTTTTGAATTATGCGAGATACATACACACATACCTACGTACGGACGTCAGGGAAAAAAATCGCTTCTGGATTCATTTTGAAGAAAACATATCTTTTATTCTGTCCATACGTACAAATTTCAAGCAAAAAATCGTTCAAATGAAACCGAGAGCGGTCGAAATGGATATTTTCGTTGGAATATGATATCCGGAAGTTTTTGCTATTACAATACCTCATTTATTTGGTATAGTAAGCAAGTAAAAAAAAGAAGCGATAAAATTAGCTTTAAAAATACGTACTTTGCGGTAAAATATTTGCATAACTGATAGATTTCATTATGCAGTAGATAATATTCAGGGATATGAATTCACTGTTATTATCTAATAACCCCAACTACAACGTGTAACCTATTAAAGGATTCTTGTGAGAATTTAAATAAAGAAGAGAGACAGGAAATTTTAATTAGTAATCCACTACAGTAATATCAGAAACGTGACACCCCCCGATTTTTTCGACCATTCTTCACGTCTTCTTCTCTGAAAAAGAGGAAAGGCCAATTAATTTTCTATCAAAAGTTTATTATTTTTATTTTTTCTTTGTCCTTACTTTCACGTGGAATGGATTTTTCTTGATACCGCCCACCCGTCTTTAATTATTTTAATGTAAATTTTTTGTCCTTTACCTGTTGTATGCTTTTTAACGCAGTTTTTTTCTTGTTTAGCATTTTTGGCTTTTACAGATTGTTATTATTTTTCCTTTATTACTTTTTTGATAAATTTTACTCTTTCTCCTTTCCGCAAAGAATTGTTGAAGATTATCAAAATCTTAATTAATTTTGTATTTTCGACTATTTAAAATATCATTTTCCTCTATTCTGAGAAGAATTATTTTTGATTGAATTACATAAATTTTGTAGCGTACGTCATTATTTTCTTAAACGAGAACATTTGTTTCCTATGTAATTTGAAATAGATTATGCAAAATTTCCAAGATGCAATCTAAACTTAAATTAAAGTTCAATGCAATTCATAGTAAGTTAAGAAACTGCACACAAACAGATTTTAATATGTTTCAATTATCAACTCTTTTTAAAAGTTAAATGCGAAAAAAATATGATTTATTCAAACTTGGTCTTTTAATTGAGATGGTTCTGAATCTGATGTTTCAGCAGAGGGTAGAGAAGCATCTTTTTATCTGGATATAATTTGCTATTTCCTGTCTGAAAATATTCCAATTTATTTTTTGATGTCTCGATTTAGATTTAAACGCTCTTTCAAATCAGATTTGATTTCTGATGGTGTGCTTCGGTTTGGTTTTTGCTAGGAAATGAAGGTTTTCTTCAACGATTAACGTAGCAAGAGATGTCTAAGGAATTTTATTTTGAAAATTTTCAGAATCGGTCTTTTTTTCCCTGTTGTGAATCCACTAGTATCTGTTATGTACACTGCGCAAAAAAAGGGGCAGTTCTATATATTACGTTCTACTAGGCCGATTGACGAAGTACAACTAGCGTTTTCGAAAGTCTCGAAAGCGCAAATTAGGATATGTATTAGATTTATATATAGCATTGTTCTAATACAAGTATTTTGACAGAAAGTCAGACATTTCTCAAGTGACAAACTACTTCTACAACTCAAATTATGCCAAACTGTCAGGTTTTCTAAAAATCGCAAGAGTACATTTTAAAAAATACGCTCTCAAAATTTTAGCTCCTCTATGTTAATTGAATTTCATATACATTTATTAACATCTCTTTTTTATTAAACCTATTTGATTCTTTCTTTCACATTTCGAAATTTAGGTTCATTCAAAATATTAAACCTATTTGATTCTTTCTTTCACATTTCAAAATTTAGGTTCATTCAAAATAAAATTCACCCATTTTTAGTCCAAAGGGATTTAGTCCCGAAGGACTATTACTTTCGTTTTGCGATTTTGCGTCGATTCACTCTGAATGCCCGTTTCACTTTTCAAATTGTTGCCACTAAATGTTATCGTTCTGCATTAAATTTTAAAAAATGAAAAATCTGCATAAATGTATGCATGTTTCTCGCATTGTGATAAAACCTAGAGCCATCGAATTTTGAATGACGTAATCCTACTGCGAATATGGGCATCTGGAAGCCCTAATTTTGAATTTGAAATTTGCTTTATTATCGATTTTATGTTTTGTAACATTTCAACGAATTTCTGATTAACAAACTAAATGATTTCAAAGCGAGCAATGGCAACACTGTACGGAAAAAGAAAAAATTTTTATCTCCAGCGCACGAGACTTACGGAAATTCTAAAGATATGTTCATTTTAAAATGATTTTGCGATATTGATTTTGAACTGAATTTTATGGTTTGAGTACATAGTACATGATATTTAATAAAAAAAAAGGTAGCACACGAAACGTTAAAAAAACGCGCCTTTGGACGTAATTTAAAATCTGAAATCTTTCAGATTTTTTTTTATAATTTATTTTTTAAATTTGTATTTTTAAACAATTTTTATAAAAATTGTTTAAAAAACATTTTGAATCTTTATCCTATAAAACTTTCACCATCATCTTAAAGTAGATGTATTTCTAAGCGTACCTACTAAAAATTAGAGTTTTTTTATACAAGATTTCATAAGATATACATGAATTTACATATTGGCGCGTTTTGAAATTTGGCATATTTGTTATAAGCAGTAATAAAGCCAAATGTGTTTTACTCACTCTGTTAAAATTATTTTAAAGTATGAACGATGCCTTTTTTTTTCTCTCGTGCACAATGAAATAAAGGAAAGGGTTGCTGTAACTTAAGAATTTCGCCAAGTGAATTATTCTTGCTGCAAACTGAAAAAAAATGCGCCAAGATAAACGTTTGAATTTCTCACCAAAAAAGTTTCAAAATTGAATATCTAGGCATAATATGAGTCGTACAATCGAAATATGGAAAAAAAATCGGTATCTCATTTCAGAAAAATCCGATTTTGTGTCAAAATAGCCATATTAGAACAATGCTATATATAAATTTAATATATGTGCTAAGTCACTCTTTGGAGACATGAAAAAGGCAATATGAATTTCGTTAATCGGCTCAGTTAGAACGGGTGATATAGAATTGCCCCTCCCTTTTGTTTTCGCAGTGTACCTATATACGATTTAAATTATATTTATGATTATATCCGTAAATGCAGTATGAATTATTTTATTAAAAATTCTTTAATAACAGTCATTGTAAGTTTTGTAATCAGAATAGAAAATATATTTAGCTAGAAAACATCCTAATTTCGCCTTTTTTTATAATAATAATAATACTCAATATGTAACTGAATGTTATTTCTTCTATAATAATAATGCTTAGTTATAAAATCCTCAGTCGGTTTTCTTATACACATTGTGCATAGTCTCAGATGTTTTCTTTAAGACTACATTTTCAGTTTTATAAAAGTAACAGGTAGCGCGCATTTTGCTTCCACCTGGTGATTGAATTAAAAACATCACATGCATATCACGTTGATATTTACCGAATTAGAAAGTAATTTATAGTATATCTACAGTAAAATTCCAGGCCCATTTTCGAAATTTCCCGGTATTACAGTGTCTACTTTGAAGAGACCTTTCTATCTAATAAATATATTTCATTTAAAAAGTTATGTGCCTTAGATTGGGTTCAAAATGTAACTTGCAAACCTCTTTTTATTCTCCAGTGAATAGTTCTTGAACAGAGTAATATCTTATTGAGTATGCATATAGCATTTTATATGAAGTTAACTATTCGTACACGTGCACACAATCAGAAATAAATTTGCGATAATATGACATTGAATTTAGGAACGATTAAAAATTATTGTTACGAATTTCACATTTATTTGGCAATTTATTTAGAATTGAAATTAAAATTCCTTTTTATTTCCCCGTGCAACGCAGACGATTTTTAAAGAAAAAGCTGCGTCGAAAAAAATAAAAATAAAAGAGCGCGTGCATTTAATGCTTAATAAATAAATATCTCGTAATTACTGTTGCCATCCAGAAAAATCTAGAAAAATCGAGATTGTTCTACTGATAATTAAAAAGCTTATAAAAGCCGAATTTAAACACCTCATCTCAGTTGTAGTTGTAGCTGTTTAAAGCGAACTGCTGTTTGTTTCCTTAATGCTGTAGCGATTTCGCTGTGAGATAGAATTAGTTTATCTGTTTTGAATTGAGTTATTGCTAAACGCTTGAGATATTGTGATATTGGGCGAATATCGCTGAAGAAATATTTCAGCATTTTGATTTATTTCTTGCGGAAAGAATAAATTTTTGTTAACTTTTTAACGACTTGTGCATTCAATCCATAACGAACCCGTACGCACGTAACATCATGCTTGAGACAAAATTTCAACTTTTCTGTTAAAATATATTAAACCCCGGATTTGCAGGGTAACATTTTAATGAAATTAGCATGCTATAAAATGAAATTATGATAATATATTTAATAGCTTAATAGTTAATTATGGTAATATATTTAATACCTTAATAGTTAAAATGAGCAATTAGTTAGCTTAGGCTGTTAAAAGGAACATTTCCTGCTGCAAACTTCACTAATAATATATAATATTTGTTTCAAGATTATACATCAGTTTAAGAGCTTTATAATTACCATAAATAGCCCTTATCATTTTATGGCATTGCCTGAAAAGCAATTTATCGAATTCCGTGGATAATTTGTATTCCGTTTAAGGAAACAGCATATTAACGTTAGTTACAATCCATGGATGCCAACTTTTAAAACCTGAAAGCATAGATTATGTTATGGCGTATTTATAAGTATTTTCATTATGTAAATTATTTATACTTACCTAAATTGCAACATTTGACGTAAAATATCATGGAAATTGGCACGATAAAACTGTTAAGAGGTTTCAAAAAGAGAATTTCTTCACGCAGAGTCTCGTAACCATGGATAAATGCAGCGATGTTACTAAATTTGGCTACATCCAAGGAGTAAGCTGTTGTTCTGTGCTTTGCGATGTGTTAATTTGTAAACTTCTTGCACTATGCTATATCTCGCATCAATTATGATTTTATGAAATATAACCGAACGACAAAATACAGGTGCAAAAATATTGATCCACTTAGGCGCAGTCCATATGAAACTTCTCTTCATTCTTTCGTTTAAATCTGATTTTGAAACGGGTTATGCTTTTTAATCTGTTGAAATGCACATTAATCACAGGGTTATTACAAAAATGAAACAGGATTTTTTTATCAGTTTTAGTCTTGTAGTGTTTCACTTTCAGTCTACTTAGTTTGTTACTGTTTCAGTTTGATGCGTCAAAATTCTGATCGGGAATGATTTTGAAGTGAATAAGGTAGAAGTAAAGCATTATGTAATAAATAAATTCACTGTCTGTTTTTCATTCGACAAGATAAGAAAATATAATTCCAAATCGATTGAAAATTTTAGCCTTAGAAATTCGACCTGTCTTTTGAACCTGATGATTTTAATTAATCAGTTTTCAAGATTATTTTATCTGCCACGTTGAATGGGGAGTATATTTTCACACAGTGTTGAAGGAAAGGCACTGCTGCCTTGTAAAATATATGTCGCTCCATTTAAAGGAAGTTTGGCTACTAAACTATACGAAAAGAGATCACATTGTATTTCAAGAAAATTAGCTTGTACGAAAACACTATTATTCATACCATACAAGCTGTTCGAACGAAAGGCAAATATAAAAGTTGGTAAAAATTGAATATATTAATTTTGCAATTTCTATGTAGCTGATGGAAATCAGTTTTGATTTGACATTTATACGAATGAAAAGGACTTAAATAGCATAAATCTCTCAACAATCATTTTGTCTTGTAACGATCTCTGTGCTACTGACTTTCGAAATGCATTGAATCTCAACTAAAATTAGCACAAACAGATATCGAATTTTTCAAATAAGAAAAAACAGATACTAGCCAGCAAGCCTGCCAGATGAGCAGACTACGGCCAAAGCAAAATTTATAAGTTCTATGTATACTGAAAAGAAAATCATAAAAACATTTCAATATGAATGAAATCAGTTCATTCATCAATATAAATAATTCAACAACCATTCATAAATAATTTTTTGTTGCCAAACCAGGAAATAAAATCTTTTGACACTTCAGGTTAATACGTATACGTATGACGTTATGATTTCAATTTAATGTAATATAACAACTTTTTCTCAATATCAATAAAAGAATTAACGCGGCAATACTGTATCGTATCAGTTGTCTTAATCTGAAACAGAAAATTTGCCAACAAACAGTAGCTATTTATTTAAAATGTTGACATTAACGAAACATTTCCGACATACAATGGCATTCACATGAAATCGTGGCGTGTTTTTTTCAACGACAAGAATATGACCTTATATACGAGTAATAAAAATATTTTAATGTTTGCCAATGCTATTTTTATTTCATATTTTACAAATTCTTTATTAACAAACTCTACGATATTCAAACGAGCAGTGGCAACACTTTTCGAAATAAGCAGATTTTTATCTCCAGCGTAAGAGACTGTTGCCAATCAGAATAATGAGGGCGAAAATTAGCATTTTCAGATTTTTTAATTAATATCCGACTGATTAAAGTCATAGGAAAATGAGAATGATCTAAATGTCTTCTCATGACATTTTGGAATCCTGAGGTACCTCTTTAGAAACTCAGCTCTCCGCAGTTCCCGAGAAAGTAACGCCACAAACAAACAGACAGACACGCACAGATTTTAATAGTATAGCTTTTTCTAAATGAGTTTAGACAAAACCTGCATAATACATATGAAATATAACACCTAGAGCATTCTAAAATGTTTTAGAATGCTTTAGCGTTGACGCTACTAGTCTTGGGCTTATATTTTTTATTTTTTGTCATTGAATCACACTTTAATAGCATTCTTGATTTCTTGATCACACAATCTTTTTTCGCACAATGTGTTTTGCTGAATTTCTCCGTAAGAATGTGTCGCAGGGTTTCGATCGTGTGGGGAGTTTCCAGGCCGATCTAGCATTTCGATGAATTCATCATTTCGTCAATAGGAACTAAACCTAAAGGGCTATCTGCTGAAACACATTCCAAAACATATGTTTCTGAGGAAATTTTACGGTTTGTTTGATGTGTTGGGGTCTTATTGATTCATCTTGCTTCGTCAAACAGCTTTAGGTATGTAACCACGAAGAATTAAATGCGTTTCATCGCTGAAAATGACTTTTCCTGCTCGTTTATAGTCCAAGATTTGTACTTTTGAGCCCTCAATAATCGTTTTGCTTGATTTAACGTATCAAATGTTGTTTCTTAATTGGCTTTCTCGCCTTCCGACCAGTAGTGAGAAGTTTACAGCAATTTCTTACAGTCATGGATATGTAACTGTTAAATGCTATAATCTTTGCTCGCTTTCTTAGGCGTTATATATCTTTTTAATACACTAAAGTGAACGACTGCAAACCGCATTTAAAAAATATGCAAAAGTAACATCCTCTTTTCAGAGAAAAAACTTTAAAAATGTCGCAATAATTATAATTTATTGTTTACACCAGCTCTAAGTAGTCGAAAGTAGGCACCCGATATTAAGGCAGATAAAACTGCTTTGAAGGATCTGCTTATTGGCATTAGCTGGCAACAGACTTAAAATTCTGTGAAAAAAATCGTTTTGTTCCAATTAATTTGCATCCAATAGTGTATTTGAACTTCATCAGCTTAAACATGTATTATGATTTCGTTCACAAATTTGTCATGAAAGTTAAAGATTTTTCCCATTAGATCTCATTCTCCTTAAGGTATTTTTATGAATTTTTCAGAATCGTTAGAAAATAATTTAAATATACTTAAATGTGTATATGATACCAAAATACCCGATTTTTGTACACAAAATACGAAGCTTTCATTGCACGAAAATTTCAACGACTTTGTCTCTTTCCTGATATAACTTTCGTAAGCCTGTTCAGGGACTTAATTTGCAGAAATTTGAAAAGGTTTTACATAATAACATTATTTGTATTCAAAATTAATCTTTGTATTAAATAATTCGTATAAACTTATCTCCGTAGATTTTAACAAATGATTTTATTTTCAAACTCCTGTTGCATTATTCAAATTAGATTTAATATATATTCAGTATTAGCAGCAACAAGAACTCTGTTTTAATCTGAAATGGATAAAGTTTAACTACGGGCATCGGAATTCAAATAAATCTTGCTGAACTACAGCATTGAAAATTAAGCAATATCTTCTTTTTAAAAGAACTTTGAACTGAAGAATATGTTAGTTTTAAACCTTTCGAAACAACAGAAATTGGCATATTGCATGTTTTACTTGCAGTGCGGCACTCCTTATTGTAAATTTTATTCTTTTCACATCAAGTTCATTTCGTGTTTCTATTTATAGTACAAAAGAACTTTCTTGCTAAAGATAAAAGTTTTGCATTTTTGAACAGGTTTGATTTGGTTTATTTGATTACGGGAAAGCAGGCTAGGGTTATCTGCTTCTATTTCTGAATAGAAATTGCTTTGCGTAAATAGCCGTAAGGAGAGGTAAACGTGTAAAGCGTTTGAAGGAATGCAAAACAGCTGAGTTTTTGAATCAAAATATTTATTAGTTTGGATGATTTTCTTTTGTGGAAGCAATATTCTATAAATCCCTGATGATCCCTGATAAAATTTCAAGCGTATATTTGAGCTGTTTAAATTTATTTCGGTAAGAAGTATGTTCAGACATTTCTACAGAGTCTGAATAACAAATACGCTTTATTATGTAGAAATAAACATAAGATATCAGGCAGAAAATTTCTCCGTTACGTTATTTTATGCATTTGCTTTTCATCAGTGCTTTTCGTTCATTTGAATGAAATGTTAAATAAGCCTGTTATCTAATAAAGACGTTCTTTTAAAGCAAAAATTCTCTTGCGGTAAATTCTTCAAACTGATGGTTAAATAATGTATTTGCAGATTTACATGCAGGTTTTATTTAAAACTTTGCATGTCCCTTATAAATCACTTCTTTACAAAGAGTTCTGAAAACTCCATTAAATATAGTCAATAATTAAGCAGTTAAATAAATTTCATTTAATGTAGGTATGTTCAAGAATTTTGTTTATTTTGGGGGAAAAGAAAAAAAAATGTTCTAAAAGGATTTTGGATTTGCTCGAATTAAAATGAGAATTAATCGCATATGAATATCTTTAAAAGTAATTACTGAAAACATTTCTCTGGAATCAAAATAAAGCATCAGCATTCTCTCTCTAATACGTTGAACTATTCTTTTTCTGTTAAACCTTTAATGAATTTCTTAATTTTGGTTTTTGTTCTGCTTTTATCAAACTTTCTTGTCTCTAATTGCATTTCTCAATATTTTATTTCAAACTGCACATACATCGACCTTAAACTGAGTTGAGCATTGAGAATTGAAAATCTCAAGTGAATTTTTGCTTGTTTTATAAATTTCAGGTATTCTTAGAAATGACTTTCTCATGCACGGTGTCACATAAACTTGCGCGTCTTTTTTATTCATGTCGGAACTCGAAGATTTAAAAATCTGAAAATATCTTAATTTTAAACTACAATTCTTCGACTGGAATACTGTTTTGTTCTTTTTTAAACTTTCACACTGAACGGTGATCATAATATTCATTGAAATAGGTCCAATCAATCAAAATTGTGTAGACTAAATGAGAATAAGTTTTATAAGCTTTAGAAATTTGTATTAGAGTTACGATAAAGGAAAGGTTTATTATTTTTATTATAAGAATTTATTTCATTGCCTGGGTATGTTTTGAAAAAGTTTCTGTTCTTAAAAAATTATAATTTACGGTATCTGTGTTTGAAATTAGTTTTTTCCCGACAAGAAACATCATGTGAAAAAGTGTAACTGAAAATATGGATGTGTGTTGAAAAATGCATTTATATTGAAAATGTTTCTGCTTTTCAAAAAATTATTAATTTCGATGTCTGTATTTGATATCAGCGTTTTCCAACAAGAAGCATAATGTTAAAATATAGAATTGAAAATGCAAACAACGGAATACAAGAAAAAAATTTTAAGTAAGATTTTATGTTTAAGAATTGTCCAGCTTAAATATTAATGTTAGATCATCAACCAACAATGATTAAATTTTAACAATTTATACTAATACAGTATATACTAATACAGTATGCAAAGAGGATCTTCTAATTTCATTATTTGATCCTTTTGTTTACTCGCCTGAGTGATTAAGCCTTAGGAAGCGATATAGACGAAGATAGGAGGACAAAATAATAGCAGGTCCACTGAGGGAGAAATGAAATTAGTTTCAGCAGAAACAGATGATCGCTGTCGTGTTTTCGTCCATTTATTCTGCACATGAATCCTTCGCCTTCCATTCGTATCAGATTCTGATGGAAAGGCGGGTCATGCGTTGCAAACACCTGCCTTGAAGAGGATTATTTCGTCCAGCACCGTAATACTTGCTGTAGTTTCTTTGGAAATTTCTGATAACTTATGTTTTTGGTTACGTCATAGAGATAAGAAAAATTTCTCTGGATAAAGAAAAATCAATTGCAATAGCTTCTGTAATTAATAATACAATGAATAAAATTATTTTTAATTTGGGAGGGAAAAAAGACAGTTTATATCTCGCGTTCTACTGGGCTGATTGATCAAATTCAAATTGCGTGTTAGCTACGAAAATGGCGATGTGCTATAAACGCATGAAGAACCTTCTGAAACGAATTGTTACTGGTTTACCCCAGAATGTTCTCGCAAACAAGCCAAAAGCTATATAAACCCTGCTGGTACGCGGAGAGTCGACTCAGTGCGAAGTCAGTGCGTAGTCTACCGAGTTGAAAGTGAGTTAGTGGCTAGTTTAGTGTCGAGTGCGTCAAGCGAGTCTCTTAGTGTATCTCGAGTTTTATCTTAGAGTGTATTGAGCTCCGAGAACGACCAAACCGATTCGGGAGCTGTACTCTAGTGTACCGTCGAGTGCATCGCGAGTTGTAGCGTGGAGAGTCTCGAAAGTACGTAGAGTTCCGAGAACGACCGAGCAGAGTCGGGAGCCGTACTCTGATGCTTTATCATGAAGCTATCTTCACCGTTATAGCCTGATATTCTGACAGCTGTGTTGCTGATTATTCCAGCGTGAAACATGATTTTGGAGCTATCTTGAAAAATACTGTCCAATAAATTGTGTTTTGATACTTCATTTAGTGTCATCGTCGTTATTCACTCCAAATCCACGAACCCTGGATGTACGTACGAAGAAGAAAAAAAAGTAGCAATATAATATTCTTAATATTGTTGCGAAAAATTCGGCGGTTGCGCCTGTATGTAAGCTTTCCGGCATAGCACTAGGGTTGCCATAAAATAGTGTACGGTAGGGTTGCCAGATTGACGACTTTATCGCCCATTTGGCGACCAAATAGGCGATATCCCATGGTCCAATCGGGAAGCTTCTAGAATAACTTCCTGTCGAGATATTTCTCGAAACCTGTGGAACTTAAAGAAAAGCTATATAAACCCCTGCGTTTCTGAGAGCCGGCGTTGCGAGCATAATGTGATTAGTTGTGAGAAGTGTGAGAATAGCTGCTTACTGTGAGTGCTAAGCTACGCGAGAGTTTTGGTGAACGGAAAGCGATCGAGATAGTGCTTTGCCGTGAAGCTACCTTTACAGTATAGCTTGACAGTGTATTGGTGATTGTTCCACGGTGTTTATTAGAAGTTTAGTGTTGCCGTGAAGCTACCTTTACAGTTACAGCCTGAAGCTGTGTTGCTGATTGCTTCAGCGTATTTATTGTAGATTTTCGACGCTTTTAAAGGTAATTTTGGAACTGTGCTGTAAATAGTGATTCTTGTAAATAAATTGTGCTTTTTATTGTTCTGCATCGTGTTTTCATCGGATACTCTCAAATCCACGAACCCGTATAACGCAACAATATTTACCTTATTCTCCGGGGAAGAATTTAAGCCCCATAAAATAGACCATTTCTTGTGAAATAAATAAACATACTAACAGAGCTATAAGACTTTGATGATACAGCTAAATATAAAAGAATAAAAAAATATGACTAAACTGCATTTTCGTGGAAAAGGATAAACTAAACAACAAAATTGAAGCAAATACCATTACACCGCAGGTATTGTTGACAGCAGGGTGTAAATATATATCAAAGTTTTTCTACATGAGCAGTCACAGGCAGTTATTGAGGCATGTTTTACAAAGTAAATTCTCTACGTAACTGACATGTGACACTTAAGTCGAGCTAAACAAAGTGAGAATACGAAAAGATGTTATTGTTCTCCTTTTAGTGTTTTTCGAACTGAAAAATTGCAATCACGATAAATTTTGACGTAACGAAACAAAATGTGACAGCGTGCTAAGGATAAAACTGACATGTTGATAATGCATTTTCTTACCTCCACACGTTTTGGCGGTTAGGCTTTAAAGTATAGCAAGAGTACATTTCTTAATCTCTGACAAGAGACAAATTTCAAATATTTCATTCATATATAATTCAAATTTATTGTAATAATAATAGTGCGCAGTATGCTATCAATCAATGTTCAGTATTGAAAATGTGACATACTGTTGGTTTGGGGAAAAACTGAATTATGTATTCTACATAAATGTTTCCTCCATATGCTTCTAAGATAATAAACATTGCTCTGTTTTATCACAGAGCAAAATATCGAAAGTCAGTCTTGAAAAGAGTAAGTAAAAAGTGATGGTAAGTAATAAAAAGTGAAACATGAAAAGAGATATAAGTAAAAACAAAGAAGAAGAAAAAAATCTGAAAGATTTCAGATTTAAAATTACGTCCAAAGCGGCGTTTATTAAATATTTTGTGTGTTACCTTTATTTATTAAATATCATGTTCTTCGCACTTAAACTATGAAATTCAGTTAAAGAACAATATCGCAAAATAATTTTTAACTGTGCATATCTTTAGAACTTTCGATACAGAGTCTCACGCGCCAAGGATAAAAATGTTTTTCTGTACAACGTTGCCATTGCTCGCTTTGAAATCCTTGAGTTTGTTAATCAAAAATTTGAGTTTGTAAATCAAAATCAAAAAGTT
This sequence comes from Stegodyphus mimosarum, assembly GCA_000611955.2. Lineage (NCBI taxonomy): Eukaryota > Metazoa > Arthropoda > Arachnida > Araneae > Eresidae > Stegodyphus > Stegodyphus mimosarum. Next base: position 29,702 of record KK120990.1, on the reverse strand, counting down.
TGTTAATCAAAAAATCAAACATTCTTATAAGTTTTACAGAATATGAAATCAATAATGAAACAAATTTCTAATTTAAAATTTGGGCTTCCAGATGCCCAAATTCGCTGTAGGATTACGTCATTCAAAATTGGATGGCTCTAGGTAGCGTTGTTTTATCACGATGGGAGAAACATATATACATTTATTCAGATTCTTCATTATTTAATTTCTTCAAATATAATACAGGCGATATTGTTTGGTGGCAACAATTTGAAAAGTGAAACGGACATTCAGAGTGATTCAATGCAAAATCGCAAAACGAAAAAATAGTCCTTCAGGGACAAAGCCCCTTTGGACTAAAAATAATGTTTCATCGTTATGGTAAGGTACTTATAACATGTGTAAAATTTAGGTCTTCCTAACTTATCATCAAGCATTTTCGTAATCTGTTTTACCTCCTAGTACGAAACAAAGGAAATATTGTAATCGCGAAAAATTCCGCGTACCATATTTCAATGAAAATAACCATTTTGACCGATATCGAACGCAATTTAACAATGTTTTTGCATGACATATGTATGTAAGGACAGAATAAAGGCCTTTATTTTCCCAAAAAGAATTATAAAACTTATTTAAAATGGATTCAGAAGAGATTTTTTCATGGTGTCTATACATACGTACGTATGTATGTAAGTATGTATGTACCTCGCATAACTCAAAAACGAGTAGCCTCAGACAGTTGAAGTTTTGTATATAAGACTGCTATAACATGTAGATGTGCACCTTCCGTTTTGGTTGCAATCGGCTGCACCAAATGCATATATATATATATATATATATATATTACATTACATATTTTTCTTTAAAAATGATTGAATTATGTTGTTCTTATTTTCCGGTTAAGATTTTTATCCCTTTACTAAATCCGTATGCAATATTTCTAGAATTATCAACAATTTAAAAGCTGTTTAAGTGCGGCTAAGCCTAATTATTTTTATCATAGCAGCCATATGTGTTTACATTTGAAATTTAGCAGAATAGTGCATTTGCTGTTGCCAATCTAGAGAAACTAAGCTTCGCAACAACAAAGATAACGACTTCTTTTATTATTGCGAATTAAATCAGAGTTAATCCATTCTAGAAATTATTTGAGGAAATAAATGTTCAATATTTGCTTCGTAATTTTTAATACAGATATTTTGATTTTTTATATGTCATAAAGTTGAGAAACTCTTGTCATAAAGTGAGAACTGAATTAATTGAATGAGAAGGACTGAATCGTCTGTGAAAAACTGTTTCTTTGTTTGTTAATTTCTTTTATACATCGTTTCAGATTTATTATAGTATTTGAACAGAACATGTGGCAACGATTAGATAATTCTTCAGCTGATATATTTTTGTGAATTCTGAGTTATAAAATGAAAGGGATATAATGCTGCTAATTGAACCTAGCGCCAGAGTATCGCTATGGTAAACAAATATAGTGAATTTTAAAGAGTTCATTTATTCCATTGTACTTTATGCGCTGTTGACGAAGTAGATTTAATTTAATCCAATATGTTTAAATGAAATGCAAGGAAAAATGTATACAATTTAATATTCCGTACAAGGAAGTCATGTATTGTACACATCAGATTTGTTTACGTATCACAAAGCTTTGCAGCTTACGTATCACAAAGATTCTACGATTTTTTTTTAATTAATGATCTTTCATTATGAAACGACGTACGGGAAAACTGAAAAGATATAACGGAGAGCAAGAAGCAAAATTCGTTAGATATCACAGAAACAACATCATAGACAAAATTATATCTTCAACCATAATTATGTCAAAACTAACCGTTATGTAAACGATTTATAGGCAATAAACTATAAATGGTAATTATTGTTCTTTCTTTCATTTCTAGATGTCGATTCGCAATAACTAAATGATGCTGAATAACACTAATTAATTTTACATTTTCTTTTTTCTCACTTCAGTGCATCGTTGGATTTGTGTCGAGCAGTATTGGGTGAATGATTTGCATGTTGAATATATGAATAACTGAAAAACTGAGACTCAATCTACTTAATAATAATCTAAGAAAACTCAGTAACCATTAATAACATTTAGTAAGATATCAGCATCATAATTTAAAGATCAGCATTAATTGCATTGGGGCAAATATGCATGACGTCACCGGTTACTAGTAAAGGTTATTTATTAGTTTTAAAGTTGAGAACAGGCTTAGGTTTTGTTACCTGCAAGATTTTAAGAATTCTTTCTAGTTTAAGACCTTCCGGGTGTTCTGCGCGATGCTTTCTCTGGCACATTTTTTGTACTTTAATTAAAATATAGAGCGGAAAGCGTCTAGCTTTAAGAAATTAGAGAGGAATAACTAAATTCTTTTTCTTCCACCGTTTCAATATGAAAAATGATATGGTCCTCTTGAAATCGAGCCGCTCCTGTAACAGACAGCCCCACTAGTGTTAAGGCCACTTAATATTGATAGTTCGTCTTGGTTACAAATCCAGGGCAATGGGATGGCTGCATGGTTGGGATTCGTGGTTTTTGGCATATATAGCTTGAAAATTATCCAGTTTCCCTTTAAAAATCCTCCACAAAGACATTTCTCTCCTTAGGCAGATAGTCCATGCAAACTTTGCTATATTTCAATACAAAACCAAGCGGTAACAGACTCGTTACAAGCTGCTGTTATGCTTTGACTCTAGTCATGTAACCTATGACATGATAAGCTTGGTAATGTCAAGCGAAGAAATTACTGAAAAATGTCTTACTTCTCTTGAGTCAAAGTATGTCGTTATACATTTCTTAATAGCTCAGTGAATTTCTTAATAGCTCGAGATTTCACAGGCTATCTCTTCTTCACCATGCCTGAGAGTTCAACTTGTCTACTATGAATTGCTCCAACATTATAATTTGCTTGGATTGTCCAGTTAGTTTAACATCGGCGGCTTCATTTTTTTTCGAAAAGAAGGACTGGCGCTCCGTAATTCTCAGATAAGAAGTTATAGTTTTTTGTTTGTTTAATTTTCTCCTACTGGCTTTATTTATAACTTAAAGCAAATAATGTAATTTTTACCATTTTCTAATTAACTACAAGGTAGATTATAGCTACAAAGGTTTTTCCTTATTTTAAAATATAATTTTTACTAGCTATAATTAAAAATGATTTTTGAATAATGAAAATGCTGACGAATTTAAAATTTTGTTTTCTGGTTGAGATTACTTTACGAACTGAGATCGAAGTAATCGGAATCTGTAATTAATCTGCTAAAGTTTTAATACCCATAACTTACTTAATAGGTTGAGTGCAATAATGTTGATTAAAAATTATGATAGTAAACTTATTGTTAAAAACTCTAAATAGTTCTAAAACTCATTTTTCTTGTGCAATAATAAGTTGAGTAGAAATATAATTTTTTAAGGAAGTGAAAAGTTGTTTTTGAAGTATAATTTGTTAAGAAATTAAATAGTTATGTTTATGAATTATTAATTTGTTAAGAAATGAAAAAAATCCATATGTTGGCTAGAAATCTGTTTCGCTGTTAATGTTAGAAAATTTCCACTCTCCGAAGAGATGATTAAATTTTATTTAATAGATATTGTTTCATTCAAAAATGGTCGGATTGATAATAAATTCTAAGGTTTCTTAAAATTTAAAAATGTTTGTGTTTAAGTTACATATTTTATTACATGATCTATTTTAATTTCATTAGTATCAAGGTTCGTAAGGTTGTTCCGGTACATTAATACACAACACAATTTGGTCTATTTAGTTAGTTTGAAGGCAAAATTCTTAACTTCGTTTTGTGGTGTCTTCCTAAAAGGAACTACCCAACACTTTATAATACTACATACGTATTATGCAATAAATGCTTGCCCGCAGTTACAAGCATTACGCGCATAATGCTGGTTTTATTTACATGTGTGCTGTCTATGTAATAATGTTCTTATTTAAATTGTTATATATTTCGAATACTGATGATAAATAATTACTATCTTAGAGGAATTCTTACTCAGTTAAAGAACTGTGTTTCTAATCATGCAGTGCATTCACAATTCCTTAAAAATTTCTGGCGCAATGTTTCAGCACAAAACTCAAATTCATTCGAAATTTCACATTGCCTACATTATTTTTCACTACATATTCCCATTACGATAACCCCTTGAGGTTTATTGCCTCACAGCGTAAAATTTCAAAGCGTAAATTATAAAAGCACTAAAATAACTGCTTCATAAAATACTGAGTTGAAACAGGAAGGAATAATTTTTTTCTGTGTCTTTGCTAGAACCACGTAGCAAAGATCGTCTATTATCTACTCCCTTCACAAGGAGATCAGGCAGTCATGATAGGCTCCTGTGGGCTCTCGTAAAACAGGGACCGGGGCCTCGTAAAAGGAAATAGAGCTCCATTAAGATGGCTTCTTCCGTCTCCTATATTCTCACTGAATCTTTTCGAAGGATGGGAAAGTGTATTCGTGATGCCAACGCGCGAGAAAAATAAATGAAGGGAAATAACTTTTTTGGTGCTTATGGTCGTAGTCAGAGTTTTTTATCCCAGATTTTTCTTTCTCCATTCAGCACAGGTGAAACCTTTTAATGCTAGGCTGTTTATTGTACATTAGGGAAATGATTTATTGGTTAAAGAATGCTAATGAAAAACATTATGCTTTAAAATGTTAATCGGGTAAAATCATGTTAACGCAGTTTAATATTACCCTGTGGTAATCAAATATAACTTTAATCCTGGTATTTTTGCATTTCTGAATGAGATATAATCATTTGTGCATTTACTACATTTCTGTAGTAAAATGGTAATATGTTTCTTGTATTTAATTATGCTATTTCATTGAAAGAATATAGTAAATTAAAGAAAAATTAACAACTTTCCTTCTGTCAGCTATTTAAAGACCGGATGACATTTAATATTTAATTTTTAAAATTAATTCTGCTTATGTTCGATAACTTTTAAAAGTAAATTTTGAAAATGCTTATATTTTTATTTTGAGCAGTTTCTTGAATCCAAGTTGATATTCTACCACTGTGATATTACTAATATCAGGTCTTTACAACGCTTGAAAACAATTTTGCCATTCTTTCATTTATTATAACGTACTCACGTACACAGCGGCAGTGAGAGTAAATAAATGCCTTCTTTGCATTTGCACTGAAACTAATTAAACGAACATTTAGCCGTTAAAAATGTTTAATTTTAAATGTACACATCATGGAATATCATAAAATCATCATGGAATATCACAAAACTGAAGCTTTTGGAACCGCTGAAAATCCATAGAATTGGTGATAAGTAAAGCATATATATTCTGTTAGCAAATAAGGGTAATATTTCTTTCAATTCTGATAGTTATTCAGTTTTTAACTGATTTATTAATTGCACTGAGTAAAAAAGAAACATTATAAATGTAATGCTTTAAGCATGCAATATATTTCTAATTAAAGCATTTCAATGTTACAAAGTAATGAAAGATTTAACTAACGTGGAAATGTGCCTCTATATTAAAGCAATTGTTAGAGATAAGTATCACTATACAACTAACAAACTTCAAATATTTCAAAGTGTATATGTCTGGATTTAGACTAAAAATTAAGCACTTTCAAGAACGTAATTAATCGTAACAGATTAAAAGGTGAAATTTAGATCAGAGTTTAATTGAATAGCTTGTTAAACATAACTGATATGTTTGCGACTGTATGCTTTTACAGCGATATTTATTCCCAATATTATTACTCTATTACTGCATTCTATCATCTGTCAGCTTCTGTGCTTCAGAAACGTATTATAATATATGACGTAAAATATCTGTGTGAATCCTACTTTAATTAAGAAACCTAGTCGTAGCAGAAATATTGGTTGATATATTTCATCTGCATCTAGAGGTCCCAAATTAATTAATAAACAGGTTTGTCTCTGCAATGAAGAGCGAAATTACAGATATTTCGAATGTATTTGTCGAATACATTCACTGAAACTACTCGGAAAGCGAGAATAAAGGCTATGTGAATTAAATGAATCAAGAATTTAAGCATCTTCGTAGATTACGGTATATAGTACATTGAGTGTTGTTCGCCGTGTACGCCTCTCCAAATACCTAAGAAATTTATTATTTTTCTAAAAATATATATACCTTTCTCATTAATACTATCTTGCATGTATTGTAACTACGTAAATACGAGTTTTCAACTTTAAAATATTAAAGATAAAAGAAGAAATTTTAAATCCTCTTAAAATTAAGTATATAGCTTAAATGAAGCAAATAAATTATTTAGTATTTAGAACAAATCATACTGGCTTGAATTTAAATCATTACGTTTTAAATAAACTTAAATTAATTTTAAACTTCAATATTTCAAAATGGTAACGTAATTTTACTGCAAAACTCAAAACTTAAACGTAATGTAATTTCCGACAAGTTTTAAGAACTTTATTCCTTTAGGTGTAAATCATAAAAAAATAAGTAAATAAAATACATTGAACAGTTTTGTAACTGTTGTAAAACAGATTGACGATTTTGAAAACTTTTTAGTTTTTTTAAGATTCAGAAATATTTTAAAATTTCAGAAACATGAAATGCACCTTAAAGAAATAAATTATCTATTACTGATCAACTTAAGGCTCGTTTTCATCTATTTAGGTCGGTGAGAAAATACCTTAAAAGAAACTAATATACATGTCGACTTGAAATCTGCACATGTGATCTTAATGCTATCGAGAATATGGAATGCTTCAGAAGAGCACGTGATTGCCTTTACTAATGTTTACTAAGTACCAAAAGGGCAGCCGTAATGGCGAATTGCTTCTCTTTTTACCGCCGAATGCAAATAGTCAACCCAAATTAGCACAAACCGCAACCACGCAGTCACATCACAAGGCCTCAGAAAGGAGCATGTATCAGTTCGCAAGCAACCACAGTTTCGTCTAATTTGAGATAGTTAAAACGGAAAGCGACATGGAATCGTTATCAAAGTGTTCAGAAACCTTGTTGAAGACGTGGGTCTGGACAACGGAGGATTACCACAATGGCAGATGATCGCTAGTTGTTGCTATGGGCAAGACACCGTAGATCAGTAACAGCACGGCAGCTGGGGTCGCATCTCTCTGCTGCTGTAGGACAGTCCATATCCTGCCGAAATGGTCGCGTTGACTGCATGAAGGTAGAATGTACGCACGATAGTCTGTAGTTTGTGCTCCTTTGTTCCCATCGTATGTAAAAGCTCGGCTAAACTGGACCCCTGAACATCGCAGTTGGGCACCACAAGAGTGAAAGCATGTACTCTTTAAGAATGAGTCTCGTTTAACACCCAAAATAATTCCCGAAGGACATGACATGGTGAGAGCCAAGGATACGCTATGGAGCGCCAGACATCGCCGAAAGAGACTATTACTGAGAAGGCTTACTTGTACGGGCTGGGATAGCAACGAACGGCCTCACCGACCTCTATCTGATTCCTGGTGGTTCTATTACAGCCGTCCGATATCGCGACGAAATTTTAGAATTTCTTTTGCGTTCTTTTATCGCTGCGATATGTACCAACGCGATATTTATAGACGATAATTCCCGCCCGCATAGACCTCGAGTGGTGCGGAGTTAACTGGAAAGTGAAATCATTCCACATCTGCCGTGGCCTGCTAGATCACCGAACTTGAATCCCCTATAACATATGTGGGGATGTTGGGATGACGGACAGCAGGCCGCAGTGTGCCGCTCCAAGAGCTCCGACATGCATTAATACAGAAATGGGCACTGCTGCCACGGCAAGCGATCGACGACACTATTCCCAGCTTGCCTCGCCGTTATCAAGCATGAATTTCAGCTAGAGGGTATCAAACCCGCTATTAACGTGATGTTTCCATTGCACATTCTTGGGACCCATTTGGTCTTTCTCAATGTGATGGTCACAATAGATGTTAGATGTGTTTTTGTGCGTCTTTTATTTATTGTTTGATCTACGGTGTATTAATGCCATATCAACCGCTTAAATAAATTTCACACACATCCATTAAATAGTTTTTGTTTTACTCCATGTTTTACCTTTGCTGATTTTTTTAGCTGGAATATATATATATATATATATGCAATTTTCTATATCTCTTAATTGTGCTGACATCATTATATCTAGTTATGAATGTGAATATCGTTTTTGTACTCACATTTAAATAAAATGATTTAACATTTAACTTCTGAAAATTTATCAGATACTGGCCAGCTCATATGATAGTTGATGCTGTCTTTATTAATTGGACTAAAAATATCGCATGAGTATGGTATCACTCTGAGAGTTGACTGAAATTTATTCTAAAGTAATTTGTTTGTCCAAATCTCACAGAGTTTCTGCTGTTTAATACATGTCTAGGTTTTATATTAAGTGTAAAACATTCGTCCAGGAAATCTCTGCAGTTAGTGATGTGTAAGAATTTTGTCAGATTCGTTCCAATTTTTAATATGCTTGTTGATTTTATTTCATTCACTTAGTCATAAGGGTTCGCCGCACATTTAAATGGCAGCATTGTAGTATGTTTGCCCGGTACAAATCCGCCGCTTGTCCATGTAAATCTACCAGTAGAATGACAGCTATGTAAGTTGTCTATCTTGGAGGGCGCTGAATAGGTTTCTTAAGAATATGACAATATTTTGCCTAATAAAAGAAAGAAGTTTGCCAACGTTTCAAGCAAGTGACAACTGTGTTAAAAGCAACATTAATTCTAGAAGAGACTATACAGTCTACATTTTAGCATATAAGAAAAAATAACAGCTGTAATCCTGTAATTTGTTTTGCAGTATACTTCTGACATTTTACATTCTTATTAGGATTTGAAAAGTTCTTGTCTTTTGAAGAATTACCTTCACTCGTTGGAACTGTCCATTGTAACGATGGCATAGTGCTTTTAGTCGTGCACTTCAATTCCACTGAGTTTGAAACGTTTTGCATCAGTTTAAAAACATTTGCGTGTCTCTACATCTAACTGGAAATTCAAATTTCGGTGCATTCTTTGCAGTTGTTGAAAGAAGTAAAATTCAATCATGTTAAGGTAATTGTTTGATAAATTTATTTTCCTGTAAAGAAGAGCAAACTAGTCACATATTCGCATGAGATTCATATTGATGTTTCTGGCAGTATTCTGTAAAAGTTTATTATTAAGTATAAAACTATGGTCTGAAGATCATTTGAGTCAATGAGTCAATTGACTCAAAGTTATTATCATTTGAGTCAATGAGTCAATTATGATCATTTGAGTCAATGAGTCAATTATGATCATTTGAGTCAATGAGTCAATTAACATTATTATCATTTTTCCAAAACTCTTTTTGTAGAAACTATATTTTATTCGATTATCCATTAAACATCATCGACTTTTTACATTTTAACGACAATGTCATCAATAAAACTTACATTTCGGTGTATAATCGAGAACACCGTTCAGGATCAAAGTGGGTTTCATACAATTAGAGAAAAGATAAGATACACAAAGGTATTTAAAGTTATGGAATGTGTAGAACTTTATTTGTCGGAAAAAGGATTTTTTTCTGTATAATGTCTCGAAAAGGTACGAGACTTGCAAAGAAAAGAAGAAGCTATATTATAGTGGCTGGTACCAACTGGGGAGTGATTATTGTGGTACGCACCAACTAGGGAGCTATTAAGTCAGATAACGAAGCTGTGCTGAAAGAAAAACTAGCGCTTTGGCTAAACAATTAAGCTACAATGTTTGAAGTAAAAAGCTAAAGGGAAAAATATATTAGTAGAATTAAAAGATTAGAATTTTAATAAAGGATTTCAAACTGCTATTAAAGAAATGGTACAGTTTTTTCTGCAGATACCTTTGAATACTTAAACAAATAAAAAAAAATAGCAAGGGATTTAAACTAAAACAATTTTTTCATTTCAAATGATTTGCTCTTTCTACGTAAAATAATTTAACTCATTAAAATTGTATAAAACTGAAAACTGTCTGCTGTTTATTGTACAGAATGTAAAGAATGTTATCAGTATAAAAGCTTTTTAACTCGAGAGACTTGCGTGTTTAAAAACGTATACGAAACGTTTTCGTGTCCTTTTTATATATTAAATTTTTAGATAAAGGTATATAATCGGATACGTTTGAATGACAAATGTTTTCTGATGATATTATATATAATATTATAGTATTACAAATAAATATGACATGGATTAATTTAGCATCTCTTAAAAACATAACTAATGCTTCAAAATCTGCAAATCTCTAAGCGTGTAAGAGATGCCGATATCATAATGAACTCGTAGTCACACCTTGATGAATTTTCGATTACGCACTAAATAAATAAATGAGCAAAATAATGCGCCTGAGTTAACACAAAGATTTAAACCAATGACTGAAATTTTGTTAAGATCTAACATGCAGAAACTAGCCTAAAATAATAAAAAGGTAAACCACTGCTATTTACAAACTGATAACACAAGAAGGTTAATTTGATTTAAGCATGTAAAATCTAACGCAGAAGTTAATTACAACCGGGAGATAACGTCTGTGCCTAATTTATTTACTTACTGAGACTCAACTTGAACCCTATTTTGAAACATTTATTCTTTCTACTTTTATGTACTCTTGGTGATTTAAGTGAAATATCTCCTGAAGTTTACGTTTTCGTGTAATGTAATATTCAAAAACTTTGCATGTGTTTTCGTTCAACTTCAATATTTAACCTCTCGTTTACAAATATTTCATAAATTTCTAACTCACTGATGCGTCATATTCAGATGTGTATAAATTCAAGTTTCTTTTATGTACCATGGTGAATAACTGGTAAATGTATGAAAAGTGAATGTCCATATGTGTATAAAAATATGTGTTTTATAGTGACTTTTTATGTGTATGGTGTAATTTCGATTAGCATATTTATGGAAAACTTAAAATTCAGATTTCGATGGAAAATAACTTTCTAAGAAATTTTACGAGAAACCATTCAAGATCTTGAATCTAGTGGAAGTTGTTTACACTTCTTATGTTAGGATTTAACTGCTGATATTTTATATTCTTTTTTAAATTCAGCAAGTGAGGAACTATTAATTAAAAGTTATGATAATTATGCCAGACATAATTCCATTTCATCGCTTAATTACTGAATACGCAAAGGAAAGAGTTTACTTACCTAGGTTATTCACCTGACCTTATGGTTAAGGAGAGCCGTCTCACTTAAAATTACTAATAGTTTTTCATTTAAATATTGCATCATGTGAAGAATGCAAAAACAACATCACAAGACATTTTTGACTTGGAGGACATGAGGTTTTTACAAAATCATAGGTACACCGCGCAAAGAAAGAAAAAAAAAGAAAGAAAGAAAAAAGAAAAAGGGACAGTTCTATATCTCCCGTTCTACTGGGCCGATTAACAAAATTCAAATTGCGTTTCTTATGTCTCCAAAGTGTGACTTAGGATATATATTAGATTTATATATAGCATTGTCCTAACATACGTATTTTGACACAGAATCGGACTTTTTCTGAAGTAACAAACCAATAGTTTTCCATATTGCGATTCAAATTATGCCTACTTATTAACTTTTGTAATTTCTGGTGAGAACTTTATGGAAAAATTAAAAAAATTATCTTGGCGGATTTTTCCAGTTTGTACCAAGAATAATTTACTTGGCGAACTTTAAGCAGCCTATTTTTCTTTCCTTTTTTTTCATTGTTCACGAGCGGAAAAAAAGTTACGTTCATACTTTCAAATAATTTTAAAGAAGTGCGTAAACCACATTTTCCTTATTATCGCTTATAATAAATACGCAAAATTTCAAAACGCGCCAAAATGTAAATTCACATATATCTTAGGAAATTTTGAATAAAAACTCTAATTATATTTGCAGGTATGCTTAGAAATATATCAACTTTAAGGTGATGGCTTAAATTTTATAGGTTGTAATTCAAAAGTTTTTTTCCAAAGATTTATAAAAATTATTTAAAAATACAAATTTTAAAAGTAAATCATAAAAAATGGGCAAATGTTATTTGGAACGAACCTATATAAAAGGAAGAATCAAATAAGTTTAATAAAACAGGAGATATTAATAAATTTATATAGCAAATTCAATTCACAATTGTCTAGCTAAAATTTTGGGAGCTAATTTTTTAAAAACTACTCGTGCGATTTTTACAAAACTTGGCAGTTTGGCATAATTTGAGTCGTAGAATCGAAATATGGAAAAAAGACGGCATGTTGTTTCAGAAAAAGCCGCATTTTGTGTCAAAAATACCAACATTAGAAGAATGCTATATATAAATCTAATGCTTATCCTAAGTAGCACTTTCGAGGCATGAAATTGATTTGATGAAAGATTGAATTTCGTCAATCTGCCAAGAAAAACGGAAGGTATAGAACTGTCCCATGTTTTTTTTCGCAGTGTATTTTACTTTGCGTGCCCTCTGCCTTTAATTGTAAATTTAAAAAAAGTAGCACATTTGCACATTCGGTATAGAGAGTACAATTTATTTGGAAAAATCTATTCTCACTTGTACAGTTACTATTATTTTTCATTTACCAGTTGTATAGCATTTCAGACTTTACCAAAACTTCTCCTTTCCGTTTCATCACTAGAAATTTAAATGACTTTGACAGTAGTTAATCTGTAAAGCTATAAAATGCATAGAGCTGCCATACAGAGCCACGCACAGGGTGTTGATTGCCACACAGAGCATATTTCTGCCTCTGGCGACCACATTACGTAATTTTGCCAGCTCTGACGGATTGCTTTTATTCGGCCTTGTTCTATAGCTGCCGTCACATAAATTGTTACCTTGGTGGGAGTTTGTTAGTCAACTTAGATTAAAGTTAACTGTGAAGTCTTTGTATACTAGCCTACGTTGTAATTTTGAATTTGATTGTTAGCTTCCAGTTACATCGCAACAAGTGGTGGATGATCTTGTTAAGTACCTTACTTTGTTATGCCATGAGCACATTATGCTTTTAAATATGCAATGCGTAATCGCTTTTGATATAATTTGAGTAAGGTAAGTTTACAAGGTTGTTTCAAAAGGTCGTTGCCAAACTTAAGATGCTGGTCTGTCATACCATGACAAATCCCTCTTCGGGGGTTGACGCAGAGAGAACTCTGTTAAGCCACTGGCTAGGAATACTACCTAGGCAGTCTCGGTCAAAAGGGTGTAAAATCATTGAGCTCGGCGATTCCACGTGCCCGCTGGCTCGGTTGTAAGTCTGTTCCGTCGAACGGCAGCCCGCGTAGTACTGGTGGGTAGCAAATTAACAACCAGCCAAATCTCCAGGCAAATAGACACACCATGAGTAACCCCATGAGTAACATGGTGACACATCATGACACCATGAGTAACATGGTGACCATCTCAGACACACCAAGAGTAACACCGAGAACAGGGAGGGGAGACCCTCGCTCTCGTTTAAAAGTGGGGGTGAGGGAAAAATTAAGAAATCCGTATAGCTCGGGATTAGAGGTAAATGAGACATCTTACCTTCCAAAGCTACTGCAGGGTGGATGACTTCCCTGCTTAATATGGTGGCTCTCAATTGAATCTTTAGTCCGTGCAGTGCCATAATAGGCGGAACACATGTATATTATTATTATATCATGACAAACAAGATTTACATAGGAACTTGTGTCCGAAAATACATATACGGAGGCCGTTAGAGGTTATTGTTTGGAGGCATATGGGAGAGTGGAACGTGTGATTATTTTAGGCGAGAGCGTTGGAGGAGAAAAATGAATCGGTTTACTATCTCAGTTCTTTATGGAATTTCAGGGAAAGA